>PVKE010012092.1:0-38975 GCA_004027555.1 Craseonycteris thonglongyai
TATAAATATCCTCACCTCTCGTCTGTCCTTTCATTGGTAATATTTGCAACAGCTCCTCTTTTACTGTGAAGTTACTAAATACCATTCTCACCATAACTGCCAACTGTGCGGTGTCTGATATATCTGTTGACTCGTCAAATTGCAGAGAGAAGCAGTCACATATTTCCAAGTCAGTCTTTAACTGAGTTTGCAAGTCTTTGGAAATTGCGTGTATTCGTCTTGTGACTGTGTTATTTGACAACTGTAGGTCTTGTATCGCCGACATAATCTCATGCTTGTGAGAATATTCCTCAAACAAACAATCGGCAGCAGTCAGAAATGCTTCTTTGAACAATTCACCATCCTGGAAAGGTTTTTTCTTCTTTGCGAGCATGTGAGAAATTTTGAAAGAAGCAATGGTTGCCTTTTTAGATTTTTCCACATGTCTAGTGAAAACAGTCTGTTGAGTAGTAAAACTTCATTTTAGTTGATTTTTTTCTTTCTTACTTCAGATTTAAGTGGATAATTCGTATCAAGAGTGGTATGACTTGTCTGAAAGTGACGTTCAACATTATGTTTTTTCGGCACTGCAATACTACTGCCACACAACAGGCAAACGCATTTACCTTTTAAATTAATGAAACAATAGGATTCCTCCCAGTCTGTGTTCAAATTATAGGTTCGTTTTCTCTTATTTGGGCCACTCATTTTAGGACTAAAAAAATAAAAATAAAAATAGTTATAGAACTACAATATCATATCAAATGGCCATCATAATAGTAGATTACCTACCTCGCTTTTAGTTCATTTCAAATCGAATCTATCAAAACACTGTGATCCTAGCTAACCGTCACGACCCGATCAGTCCAGCAACCGCAATCAAAATGGCAACTTCACATCTCCCGGTTGGGTGGAGGAGAGTGTAAAGAGTGCGGCGGCTAAACAAGACGCGACGTGTACAAAGGCGAAAGCTAGGGAAACACTTATACATACGATACCGCAAACATACCAACGAGTATAATAAACCTGTGTAGATACTCAAACAATATTTTAAAATTCTAACAAATGTATAAAAATAAATGATAGTTTTACTTATTGTTTATGAAAAACTTCTGATGCAGTCAAATAATGGCAGGCACACACAAATCGGGCCGCGGGCGCCATGGGAATCCCTGTCCTAAGGTTTATAAATCTGACTTCAATAGTAGCCACTTTAACAAAACTTTTTACTGAAGTTCTGTGGTTTTCCCTGGGGGCTCTATATTCATGGCCCTTTCTCCATTCTGCTCATTTCTGCTATGTCAACTCATCCTTTTCTCTGATTTCAAACATCACAGATACACAGATTCCCAAATTTGTATTGATAAGATCAAGCTCCTCTTGAGTTCAAACCTCAGATTATCAACTATCTTTGATATCAACCATCTCCATCTCAAAATTAACATGCTGGTACTAAGATATTTTTTTTTAAAGTGTACTTTATTTTCTTTCTACTCTAAACCTAATTTTTCTATATCCCTAAAATGTTCATGATATTTGTGATAGCTTATAATATGTTTTTTAAATTTTTATTAAAGGTTTATTTTATTGTTTTTGAGAGAGACAGAGAAAGGGGGGTGGGGGGTGGCAGAGCAGTCTCCATTGTTGTATGTCATCAGTCTTCAACATGGTTTCATTCCACACAGGGCGGCAGGGGCTACACAGGGCGGGAACTGAACTGGGGGCCTCCTGCATGGGAAGCACACCCCAGTTCGGCATATGGGTCTACAGGCCAGGGCCGGGATTTGATCCTCGGTCCCTGGGGCTGCAAAGCGAGCCCTTAACTTGCTGAGCCATCCTGGCTCCCCATTAATTCTTTTTATAATTTACTTCCTCCTCCAAGAGGTAGAACTTAAGACTGCGAACTTAGTAAGTTATTTTTAGCAAGAATATGGTAGAAAATGGTGCTTGACTTCCAAGACTAGGCTTAAGATACTGTGGCTTCCCCTGTGTTCTTGGATTGTTCACTCTGGGGTAAGCCAGTGGTTATGGAATAACACTGAAGCCAACCTATGAAGAGGTACATGTAGTGAGGACTAAGCTTCCTGTCAATAACCAGAGTGACTCCTACCACCACCAAGAGGGAGCCTTTGTGGGAGCAGATGCTGCAGCCCCAGCTAATGGCCTGACTGCAACTTTATTTGAGCTGCATCCAGACTACTGACCCATAGAAACTCAGATAATAAATAGTTCTTGTTTTACCTAGTTAAATTTTGGGACAATTTATTATGTAACAACATGTAACCAATATTAGCATGTGAACCCAGAATCCAAAGAATAGAAATGGTCAAAGGAAGTGAACATTTTTACCGAATTTATTCCCATTCTACATTCCTCCTCCTCCTTTCTGAATGCATAAAATTATCATTTACCCAGCATTCCAAATGAGGAAACTGGAAGCCATAGTTCACTCTCTGTACCAACCGTATCACTGAGCTATTTTTTTTCTATTATCACTTGAGACCATCCCTTATTGCTTTACTTAGGACCTTTACCATTTTCAATTACTACAACACATTCCAACATTTTTCCTTCCTTACAGTCTTTCCCAATTCTTTAGACCGATGCCAACAAGAGCTTTTGTAAGCACATAACTCATCATGTTATTTTTATTATACAATTTACTACTTGTTCTTACACAGCACAGGACAAAATTCAAACGTCACAACATAATTCAAACGTCACAACATGGCATGTTTGTCCCTGTTCTATAGCTTTTTCTCTTACCTCCCAGGGCCACAGCCTACAATCCGACCATCCTCCACTTTTGCATATGCTGCTTTCTTTCAGTGTGGAAGCTCTTTCATTCAGCTCAAGCTTTATCTCAGAAAACCTGCCTTAATTATTAGGCCCAGGTTATTAGATAGCTTTCTTATGTTACTTTATCAGAGTACTTATTCACATAGATCAGTACTGTGTCCTTCACTAGAATGTCAGTTTCTGGGGGAAAAAAATATCTATCCTTGTTAACTACATACTCATTTATTCATATATCCAATTTATACCTACTAAGCAGTTACATAACAGAAAACATGTTAAATGTTTGTTATATAATGGTGAGCAAAACAAATATGCTCCTACCCTTTCAGAGTGTAGAGTCTATTCAAGATGTCAAACAAACAAGTAAGTGTTATGATATGTGAAAGAAGAACATTATGAGAGCAACAGTAGAGACCTCCTTTAGATTTCATGGCACACAGATGCACTCAAATATTTACTAAATGTTTTCCAAGAGGTATATATAAACTATACCTTCACCATGGAGGTGTAGGAGGGCAGGTCCATCACATCCTTGCCAACACTGAGGCAGTTTTTTGTTAAAAAAAAAAAAAAATCTTTATTCAGATTATCTTTGTTACTTACACATTCTTAGTACTAAAAATCAGGAAAAAGAACACAAGACATGATCAAATATATGTTTTTAAAAAGGCCTAATTAAGCATAAGTGGAAAACTAAGACTAATTTTATATTATATATTATCAGGATTACTCAAATTTACAACTAAAATAATTTCAAAATAATTACTTGCAAAATCACATATTTTACTAAGAGTAATATTAAAAAAACTGAAAGAAGGATGCTAGGATAGCTCAGCAAGGTAAAGTGCTTGCCTTATAACCACGGGGTCCGAGGATTGAATTTGGCCCTGGCCTGTGCAAACCCACATGCTGAACTGCAGCACTGGAATGGTGGTGAAGGTCCTCGCCTCCCATGTGGGAGGCCCCCAGTTCAGTTCCTGCCCGGCCTGGCCCCACATCCACCTGTGTAGAAAGAAACCATGTCACAACTAATGATGTACAACTATGAAGACTGCTCTGGGACCTCCCCCCTCTACTCTCTCTCTCTCTTACCTTCTCTCAAACAATAAATCTTAAAAACAAAAAATAACAAAAGCCAAGTCTTTCCAGTATTCAGAACTCTGAGTCATTAGCTAGCTTTTTCAAAGAGAGCAATATCCAAGGGAATCCCTAACTCTCCCTGGGTTCATTGCCAAATGATTCACAACTAAAGTATTTCTGGGACATGGGAGTATGTGACAAAGTTAAAAAAAACAAAAACAAGTCTATTAAAAAAACCCAACTCAATGTGTGTATATATACACACAAACACACATATGTAAAATGACAACTAATAAATACTTATATAACTGACCAAAAAAAATCAAAATAAAACTTGGCAGTTGAGGATAAAAATATTCAAATGTTACTTATAATAGTTTATAATAGTTGATAAAATTTCTAGGAATCTAGAAATTTCTAGATTTCTTATATTAATGTAAATTTCTTAATATAAAACACATCAAAGGGAAGCTGGGATGGCTCAGTGGGTTAAGCGCTCACTTTGCAGCCCCGGGGACAGAGGATTGAATCCAGGCCCCAGCCTGTGAGGATCCATCTGCTGAAGTGCGGTGTGCATTCCATGCAGGAGGCCCCTAGCCCAGTTCCAGCCCTGCATGGCCCCCGCCCACCTATGCAGAATGAAACCATGTCGAAAACTGACAATGTACAACTATGAAGACTGCTCTAGGCCCTCCCCCTTCTCTCTGTCTGTTTCTCTCTGTCAAAGCTAATAAAGTAAATCTTTAAAAATACTATAAAAAAACAACAAAAATTCCAAAAGAATGCTAATATTGCCTTGGATTACAACACCTGTGTTTTATAAATGATGCATACACTTTTGAGAACTTTGGTGGACATTAAAGAACAAGAACACCAAAATTAAATAAGTCCATCCTTTCATAAATCCAAACTGGCTATAGTAACATTAGCTGGTAATGACCTTTTCCAAATTTACCTATGTAGCCCTAAAAAATGTAATCAGTATAGATGAGGAAAAAACAGCTTGTTTTACTACACATTAATCTTATCAGTTGAAATAATTAAAATTTTCTGGAAAACATGCTCATCTCTTTGTTCTCAGTAGTGTAATTCAACATTCAACCGAGATTTGTACCAAGAGACAGAGACATTCTTCACCAAACGTGTAACACAAAAGTAGTTTTTTAACAAACTGATGGTAGCCCAACAAGAAATTGTTAACTTGTGACTTTTCAGAGGCAGGGAACTTTTCAATTTTGGCTTCTGTAATAAAGTTTTGCCAAGTGTTTGAAGATATTAACTTTATTAACATACAACAATCATTTGAAAATAGTATATGAATACTGTCACAATGAGTCAGAAACAAGGTTTACATATTGCTCAACATTATCTCCAACACTGGCAAGATTTAACCTTTTGAGTCAATCTTAAGAGATTGGTGACATAATTCAAATTATTAGCATGATACCCAATGATAAATGTTGCTCTGGAAAAAAGAAAATTATTTTCCTATTTACAATTTTTAGAAAAGGTCCATAAAAAATAATTTTCTTTTCTATGTTATTTCCCTGCCATGGTAACATTAAAACACATCTAGATTTCTTCAAACACCAAGGTAAGAGTGTAGCGTTCCATTTTAGTTGAGACATTCCTTCACATAGCCAACATGCTCTTTCAAGGTACTCTAAAGAATGCCCAGGGGCACGAAAAGAAAAATGTTCGTCTTGTCCACGGATCCTCTGGGCATATTTCCCCTCAAACTTTTCTAGACTGAACATTGTTATAACTGGTTTTTCTTCATTTTCCATGGTAGAGTTCTCAAGTTATTTTTCTTTTATTTGGAGCCACTCCTTCATTTTCAACTTGCTGAGCAGGCAGGCTTTTGGTTTCCATGGAAACTGGATTTCTGCGGCTGTGTGTAGGCATTCTTGTTCCACTAATCTAAGAGATGAAGCAAAGAACAGAATAGCTTGACATATTTACAACATATTTATATGTCATAAACTCTATATTATTTATACATGTACTACTTTGCTTGTGAATGGCCCTTTATGCATTTTTAAAACCCCTAGCACCAAATGTTTCTACACAAGCTTTAATCAGACAATGTTTTAAAGCACTAAATTCTCAAATAACAATCAGGGAAGGGGACAGATCAGGGTATGTGAAGAGAAGAGGGAAACCACTCTATCCATGTTAAATTTGGAAGATGCTGAAACATAAAATTAGAAAACAAGGGGAATGACAGATCCTTTCAGTAATGTGTTTGCACTAACAAACCTGAAGGGCAGGAGATGAAGTAATTAAGAACATGAAGGGAGGTAAAAGAAATACAAGAAGGTCAAGAGCTGGTAAAGAGGGAGGAGAAATTACAAACGGAGAAAGAAAATAAGAAAAACAGAAGAGTCTGAAGAGAAAGGGGAAAAACGTGAAAGAAAGGGAAAAGAGAAAAGAACCCAACTAGACAGGAAAAACTGAAGGGCTGAAAGAGATGATTCTTCCAAGAAAGCAATAGAGAGAATAAAAATCTGGAAGGAGACAACAGAGGATGAAAAGAAGAAAGAAGAGGTGAAAGAAACTTTCGAGGGGTGCTGATTCTACCTTAATATCGACTCTTTCTCTGCAAATTGCTACTCATCCTCACTTTATAGCTTACACCATCTAGGGAAGAGGTATACTCTTAAGACACAATGACTTGCTAATTATGAGGGGGGACACAAAAAAACCCAGAATTTTCTTTTTTGGGTATTGAAGAGGGATTTTGCACTCTGAATTTATTTCTCCAGGTCAAAGAGTCAACCAAAGTTATTATCTGAAAGTTTTCAGAAGGTTGAATCACAATTTGCTGAAGTAATGTTCCAAGTTGTGGCCAACAGACAACTGAGTCTTCTACCATGACAGTGAATCTGCCCACAATGCACCGCAAATTCAGCAGGTTTGAAAAATAAAAGCACATGCCCCACCCTGCCTATTCACTTGATCTGGCCCTGAGCAACATTTTTTGTTTCTCCAGATGAAAAAATTCCTCAAAGGGAAACAGTCCACCAGTGTGCAAGAGTTGAAACAAAAAAATGGCAGAAGCACTAGGAGGTAGCAAAATCAATGAGTTCTAAAACTGTGCTGAGCAGTGGACAAAGTGTCTGGATAGGTGTACTGTATCAAGCGAAGAGTACTTTGAAGGTGACTGAAGTTGAAACATGTAAGAATACACAATTTTTTATAAATAAACTCCTGGGTTTTTTTGGTCCTCTCCTTGTATAGATGAGATCTGAAGTGTTGTCATTTCCTTGTCATGAAGTTTTAAAGTGGGTTAATGGACAAATACCTCACAGAGAAGGATGTAAGCTGTACAGCCTAAAACCATTTCCCCAGAACCTGTCCACATCTACCTCTATTTTCCTTAGCCACCTTGTACCCTTTCTGTTTCTTCCCATCTTGTTCAGTGAGTTGATTTGGGGAGTAATGGGTGATATGGTAACTCCAAGCATTCTCTTTCATATTCCTAATGCCATAGACATATTACTAGCATTGCTCCAAAGAGCTACTGGTTCACTAAAAATGCATCAGACCTCAGCTTCATGTTTGGGTTACAATTTTTAACTAGGAAGGACAAACTTTAGTTGGAATTTGAATCTGTCTGAATCTGATGAATTTTTGTAACATACTGATTATAAAAATGCTGTAATTTTTAGATTATTAACACTACTCCCCACTCAGCTGGTATTTACTATAAAAGTATAGTGACCACACTAATTGTTTCTACTATAGTATTGAGGAAAGCAAGCATTTTGAAATTTCCATTGCAAGATAATGTGTGTGTGTGTGTGTGTGTGTGTGTGTGTGATGAATGCTTATTCCACAAGTAGTTGAAGGAGAAAAGGGATAGGCACAGAGCTGGTACAAAAGGACTGGAAGAAGTCAGGAGTAGTAAATGGGATCCTCCTATTAAGTGTTGCTCCATTTAGTAGGAGGCAGACTGGGTACCTCTCAGGGTTAGTGCCTAAGGCACTACACAAAGATGAGATCTGAATTCCAGTGGACTAGGGACTAAGAGGTCATATTAAGGGGCAGAAACACTTGTTATATGAGATTTTTATGCCATGAAACACCATACACAGAGGATTTCTGTTTCAAATAGGGTCTTACTTCCCCAGGTTTCCTGAGATTTGGTCTTTTCCTATTGCTCAGGCTAGAATCCCTATGTGTGCTTACCTTGGTTGGACTAGAAAGTTCCATTCCTATGGCCTAAAAGGAGGAAGTATGGAAGGAAGGTAGGATAATTCCCATCAAATATAGGGCTAGATTGTAGGGAGGAATGTCAGAGATCACCAAAAACTTTCCATTGGCTTGAAAAAAACTATCAAACCAAGAATTAGTTATCTAATTGTCTACTGTACCTAATACTAACTAGGCTGCTCAACTGAGCCCAGGATAATCTAAGTATTTGTTTCTGAACTGAATGCATGAAGCATTAAAAATACAAATCAGTAAGAGCTCAGTAGTATACATATAACTGAACTGTTTAAGTTTGTATTTATGTGGACAAACCCTAACCAGAGAGAATTGTGTCAAGGTATTAAACTGTTCATTTTCATTAAAAAGGAATAAGCCACTCCACAGAGAATTATGTTATATGTGAGAAACTATCACTATCGTTAGTGTATTTTTATGTGTGGCCCAATTCTTCTTCCAATGTGGCCCAGGGAAGCCAAAAGGTTGGACACCCCTGCAACATAGTTTTCAATTATATTAAATTTAAATTGAAAATAGCCAATGAAAGCTGTAGATAAAATGGCTTAACATGCTAACAAGTAACTTTCTCCATTCTTTCACTTGTAGCAACTAGTTAACAACATTTACATATTTTCTTGGGCAAAGTTAATCTTCCAAAGAGTAACATTAGGGTAGAACACTGAAAAACGTTCACAATCCCATTCACTGTAAATTATTAAAATAAACAAACTTCAATATTTGTATTCCAGCTATTTCTCAAAAGGCTTGAGTACATTTACAGATTAATTTAATATAACATAAAAAGAAAGAAAGACCAGAAAACATCCACAGAATACACAAGTGACAGATGTTCTGGGGCACAAATATTGAGAAGACTATAAACTCAGGCAATAATTTTGACTCAAAGATTTTTGGCAGCAGGGAAAGAAAACACAGTGGGTTTTGTTTTCTGAACATTCAGATTCAGATTTATAAAGAACAACTTTTACCACAACTAAACTCAAATTGGAATTTCTTATGTGATAATAAGTGACAGAGTATACAGTAATTATAGCCATGGCTTTACAGAAGTTTCAGATGGAGAAAAATCATTCAACTGGTATTTCTGGGAAGGAATCTACAAAGAGAGTAACATTAATTATAACTTAATAAATACTGAGTTACACAATACTTAGCAAAACACAATTTAGTCCTTAACATTTTATTGTGCTTTTAATAAGGCACTGCATTCCCTAATTACTAACACTTGTTTTTATATTTTTTTATATCCCACTTATCAATTTTTAATTGTACATAATTTTATTGTACGTATTCTTCTATAAATTGTCTCAAATATTTAAATATTTAAAAATATTAAATAGAACAGTATCATAAACAAAGAAATTATTAAAAACACCATAACTTTGCTTTGTGTAGGAACAGAGGGATTTAACTATGTCGATGCCTTTCTTAATCATGCCTCCACTGCACAAGTTAGTAGAATCTTCTTCAGTTGACTTATAAACCTAACAAAACATAGAAAAAGGTCCACTGACTTAACAGTGGACTCAGCAGACCACACAACTTTATCTACCTTTCCAATGGATAGTTTTTAGAGTGGTGTTTTGATCAACATGGCAAATGTGGACCTCAAGTTGAAATACTTTATAGCAGGGGTTTCCAACCCCCAGGAGAACGGGGCCACACAAGTAAGTGAAGCTTCATCTGTATTTATAGGCACTCCCCATCGCTTGCATTACTGTCTGAGCTCTGCCTCCTGTCAGATCAGCGGCAGCATTAGATTCTCATAGAAGGGCAAATCCTACTGTGAACTGTGTATGTGAGGGATCTAGGTTGCTTGCTCCTTATGAGAATCTAATGCCTGATGATCTGAGGTGGAGCTGAGGCGGTGATGCTAGTGCTGGGGAGTGGCTGAAAATGCAGATTAACATTGTTACAATGTAATAATAATAGAAATAGAGTGCACAATAAATGTAATGACCTTGAATCATTCCCAAATCACCACCTCCTCCCTGTCCCCGTCCATGGAAAAATTGTCTTCCACGAAACTGGTCCTTGGTGTCAAAAAGGTTGGGGACCACTGATTTATAGGCAGTAAAACAGAGTCATAATAAACAACCTAATAGAAAATTTAATTTCAAAAAAGATCTTACCTTTTGTTGTGCTGTGGGACCTAGTGATTTAGGTGGAAAAGTACATGGTATTCTTCCATGATGGATATGATATGGTAATAACAGACTGGGGTCTAATGGAACCCATGGAACTGAGAGACTGGAAGGTACACCAGGAAGGCTGCAATGTGTTTTATGCAAATTGTATGCTGTCCTTGTAACTTTTCCATCAGAGGTCTTATAGATTAGGAGTGAAGAATCTTCTGCAGCATGAGACAACAAGTAGGAACCCTCCTGCAAACTAGATTCACACAAAGAAACGCAACTCAATGTGTCAATTTCAACAGCATTTTCTTAATCATGGTCTATTAGTAAAATAGAAAACAATTATGGAATTGAATACCACCGCTAAAAATGCTTTTATGACCCAATAAAATTTAAGAAGTATTTTAAACTATATTCATGCCTTTGAGGCAACTAATTTAAATTCTTATTCTGAAGTTCAAGATCTGTAATTATTTTCTTTTTACTGTCATATCAGTCAATTTACAAGTTTTCAATTTAATGGGAGACAAATAGTACGTCTAATTCTTTAATCCATGGACAGCATATACTTACACTAAAAAGCATTTCATGAATGTACACACATAGCATTCCTATATAGAATTTTTTCATTCCTTCAACATTGTACCTACTTTGTATTTAGTAATAGGTGACTAGAGATAGAAAAGTAAATGTGACACATTCACTACATTGAGTAGTTAAAAATAAAGTAGCAAACAGTCTGCAGAATAATCACAACACAATATGAGGTGCTAGGAGATTAATGGTAACAATAAAAGCTGATAGGTACTGGAATATTTATCATGAGCTAACTATTGTACTGCTTACATACATTTTGTTATTAAATCTCCACAATAAACTTTCTAGGCATATTAATTATTAACCCTATATTAGAGACATACAGAAATTAGAGATGGTAAGCAATTTGCCCCAAGTTCTGAGTGCAAGGCTTGGCTATAAACTCAGTAAAACGCCACAGGTCATTCACTAATCACCACCCTCTACTGTCAAACATCAAATCTATATCTTCCCTTTCTCCTACGAAAGCTTTAAGGAATTCAGTGTAGCAATATAAAGAGCTAAAAGGACACGATTAATATACTGTGCTTTATTAGGATTTTTATACTCTTCTAGCTAAAAGATTTTGGAGATGCCAGGAAACCTCAGCAGGTTGAGCACTCGCTGTGTAATTGCAAGGTCCGGGGATCAAATCCTCACCCTGGCTTGTGCAAACCCACATGCTGAACTATGGCTCAGTGGTAACCACCTGGATGGCAGCAAAGGTTCTCACCTCCCCTGGGGGAGGCTCCCACTTCGGTTCCCAACCCATGCGGCCCCACATCCACCTGTGTGGAATAAACTATGTCACTAATGATGTACAACTATGGAGATTGTTCTGGGCCATTCCCACTTCTCTTACTTCTCTCTACCTCTCTCTCTTGCTCTCTCTCTCATAGCTTCTCTCAAACAATAAAATAAATCTTAAAAAAAAAAAAATGCTGAGAATAGCAGGTCCTTCTCACAATAAATCATTAAAAATAAGAATCATACATTAGTTACACGGATCTGCCCACTAACCTGATAAATTACATTTTCATTAGTTTTTAAACAGAAAAGTAAAAGGGGTTGACAAAGGTACAGAAAAATATTCTTATCCTCTGGAGAATTTTCCAATCAATTACTTTTATATTTTTTCATATAAGGAAATAATAAAATGATTTGTTAGTACGAATAAATGATATTTTAAAGATTAAACTGTCATCAATGAAAACCATATATCTTAACAAACTTCACTAAAAATGAGGTAGCTTCAGTTTAAAGAGAGAATTCATAAAAAAAGAAGAAAACTTCAAGAAGACTATCTTAAAAGTGCCATAAAAATGCAATATACATGAATGGATATGAACTATGGTAGGCTGAATAAATGGCCTCCACAAATGCCTATGTTCTAAACCCTAGAACTTATGAATGTATTATATTACCTGGCAAAGGGACATCAAAATGAAATTAAAGTTACTAATCAGCTGATTTTAAAATTGTAAGATTTTCCTGCATTATTTTAGTAGACCCACTGTAGTCATGAGAGTCTTTAAATGTAGAAGAAGGAGAGAGAAGAGACACAGAAAAGGTGACTGTGGAAGAGGTCAGAGTGATGTGATGTGAGGATTCAATGTGCCTTTGAAACTAGGAAATGGAGGAAGAGGGCTATGAGCCAAGGAATACAGGTAAAGACAAGGAAACATACCCAGAGCCTTACAGAAAAAAATGTTGCCCTGCTGGCACCTTGATTTGAGCCGAGGGAGACATGTCAGACTTCAGACTTAGAGAACTGCAAGACTAATTTTGTGGTTATCTGTTACAACTATAGTGTAAAACTAATACACAAACTAAGACAATAGTAAAATTTACAAAACTCATTTGCAAGTTTCATGTATTTGTACTTCACATTAATAACAAAATATATAAAGTAAAAGTCCTACCACAGAAACACAGAATCTCAGAACTGAAAAGTACATAGGAAATTATAGAACTCAACGCCATCATTTTATAAGTAAGGAAATTTATATCCAGTTGCATAATAAGTTAAGAGTTAGAGCCTTGAGATTTGTGATTTTTAGTATAGACTCTTGAATTGTTTTTCAAAGAACCACAAAAGCTCACATAATAAAATAGTCTGATAAGTGATTAGGTGGAGAATCCATACTCTAAGACTTGCCATGGGCCTAATGACTTTTGACACTGGCTCTATGTTGCTTCCTTATCCTGAAAATGTAAATAATATAGTTCTGGTAGGATGAATAATGGTCCCCCAGGATGTCCACATCCTAATCTCCAGAACCTGTTAATGTCTTTGTAAATGTGATTATGTATCCATACAATGTGACAAGCAGAGATATGAGCAACGTGTTCTGAAGATGGAGGAAGGGGCCACAGGTCAAGGAAGACAGGTAGTTACTAGAAGCTGAATACCAAGGCAAGGAAATGACTGTCTCCTCAGAGCCTCCAGAAGGAATCAGCCCTGCTGACACTGGTTCAGTCCAGTAAAAATGATTTCAGATTTCTGACCCCCAGAACTATGAGAATAAATTTGTGTTATTTTAAGCCTCTAAGCCGGTGATAATTTGTTACAGTGGCAACAGGAAACCAGTATAATATGCTTTATAGAAAAATGTAAATAATATTATAATTTTAGTTACATTTTCACAATTTCAACTTTGAAATAATACAACAAATCTCACATTTCCAGGTTATACAGTATCAATTCCTAACAACATATATTCACAGTTTTTATGAATTTTCATTCAAGAAAATCATACTTATCAACTCAAACTATCCAAAAAAAATACTTACCTACTTAATTTCTTTAGAATGTGTTGGAGGATATTAAATAAACTTGAAATCCTATTAAATAGAAGAAATTCATATAAAATTAAAAACAATAAAAACCTTACTCTGAACAAGTATAGTTTCTCTGGTAGAGAAATGCCCTCAATAACAAAGAAAACAACAGATGAGAATGTAAAACACAGAACACCAAAATTCACTTCTAATTTGACTGAATTATAATATTTACTTAATTTTTGTCATGTCCTGATTATTCTTCAAAATCATAAAGTATTGACTTAAGTCAAAACAGTCATAAAGACATCATTATTTTATACTCAACTTATGAACTTGAAGTCTTCAGCAGAGCTAATCTGTAGAAACTTGCCTTTTACAGATAGTGGTGAATAAACTTCAAAGAAACTGAGAGGTCCTTTAACTGTGTGATGTCAGAGAAGCCACTCATTGGGGGCAGGACAGTTAAAGAGAAATGAAATATGAGATATTTCTTTAGTAGATCTTCAAAACCTAAACTCATGCCCTGTCCTATTTATTTAAAACTAGTTTTCACTGGAAGATGTGGGGCAAGTGCTGAATAATGTATAGAAAAACTTTACATATATAAATGTATGTATGGAAAAGTTTTACATATGTAAAGGAAAGTTATCCCTCAAAAGAAGCAATCCTTATAATAGAAGTAGATGTTTTTAAGCACAAGCAGAAAAATCAAGTTTGAATTTGGGACCCCTCAAAAACTGTGTCAAGCCCCAAAGTTGGAACTACACAACTAGTATAAATCAGGACACTTTTTCATCCTACGTGGTGAATCAAATATATTAACTGCTAAGGTTGTCACTCTTATTAAGCTGTGTGTTCTGAGGGGGCAGTCACTCAAAAGTCCCAGTTTCCTCATATATAACATGGAGAAAATACTACCATTAGTCCTTCCTACAAAGATGTGAGATGCAAATTAAATAAGGTTCTTTTGCATTTAGGTATTTGGAGTTCTGAGTACAAAAATTCATTTCAATCTGATGTATAGTAATGCTTGATAAAGTGGAAAGCTTTTAGAAGTTAAGATGTCTAAATGAGTGTATACAATCCTAAGCGCTAAGAGACTGTAACTGTCCTATTCTTTCCCATCCCTGAGAAGGGGGAAATAAATGCATGCTCCTGTGTACTTCCGGACCTAGATGATAGGCTACCTTTTGCTCCAGGCTTTTGTCTTAAGCAGAAAGACTGGTGACACTAGCATTACATTTAATTTGGAGATGGAGATGACTAATGTGGATGGATCACAAATGGGGTCGGAAGAAACCTCAATGTATAAAAGAATTGAAAGTCTTAAAAATTAATGATTTAAAGTTAACCAATATTTAGAGATGAAGAAAATGTAGTGATCATATTAACAAGTTTTTATTTATTTTTATTTTTTTATTTTTTTGGGTTAGGAGGACTGTCAGAGAGTCTTTGCAATCTGCAGCAGCACATTAACAAGTTTTTAAATTCCCACCAAAGAGTAAATTTTCTTACTTGAGTGCTGAAAGTTTTTCTTTTAATTCTTCTGAGGTAATTTCTTCTAGTAAGAAAAGCTTTGAAGTAAACGCATCAATATGACCTAAAATAAAATATTAAATTTAAGAAGAACAATTGTAATATTTAAAAAGTAAATAAAGTAATCTAGTCTCTTTAAAGATGTTTTTATAAAACTGTAATAACTAACAAGGAGCTTTAAGTTTAAGTAAAGCTGTATTTTAAAATAACACAATGGGGAAGCAGGGATGGCTCAGTGGGTTAAGCGCTCACTTTGCAGCGCCGGGGACCGAGGAGCGAATCCCAGCCCTGGCCCATGCGGAACCATAAGCTGAACTGAGAGCTCCCCCGGTTCAGTTCTCTCTCTGTCTCTGTATCTCTCTCTCTCTCTCTCTCTGTCAAAATAAATAAGTAAATAAATAAATATTAAAATAACACAAAAAATATAAAAGAAATATGTATTAATTCTAAAAAATGTGCTAGATGTAGAAAGGTTAACATGTTCACACCAAAAAAAAGAAAAAAAAAGTCATCTCTAAGTCTACAATTTAAGAATAATAACTTAAAATATTGGTGTTTCTAATTCCTATTGAAGTTGAATTTTTATGAAGATTAAATTTTTAGAGAAATATAAACCTATATAAAAGCAAATGGATAAAATCTAATTTACAGTTTGGGCAAGGCATACTTGGTTCTTAAGATAAAAATTAGATTATAACAATCTAGCTTAATTATTCAGAATAGCCAAGATATGAAAACAACCTAAATGCCCATCAATAGATGAATAGATAAAGAAGATGTGGTATATATATGTACATATATACATATAAACACAATGGAATATCATTCAGCCATGAGAAATAAGGAAATCACTCTATTTCTGACAACATAGACCCTGAAGGCATTACAGTAAGCAAAATGAGTCAGACAAAGAACTATTGCATGGTATCATGTACATATGGAATTTAAATAAAAAAGTCAAAGCCATAGAAACAGAGTAGAAAGGTAGTTCTCAGGAATGGGGTGAGAGAAGAATAGGGAGAGATTAATAAAAGGGTAAAATTTCAGCTATAAGATGAATAAGGTCTGAGGATCTACCGTATAATATGGTGACTATAGTCAATAACATTGTACTGTATAATTAAAATTTGACAGAGTAGAACCTAAATGCTCTCATAAAAAAAAATACATAAATATGTCAGGTGATAGATATGTTAATAAACTAGGTGGGAGATATCCTTTCCCATGATTTGGTATATGCATATCAAATAATCATGATGTACACTTTAAATATCTTACTATTTTATTTGTGAATTATACCTCAATAAACCTGAGAAAAAAATCTGGCTTATTTTTTATTTATTTATTTTTAAAGATTTATTTTTATTGTTTTTGACAGACAGAGAGAGATACAGAGACAGAGACAGAGAGAAGGGGGAGGGCCCAGAACAGTCTCCATAGTTGCACATCATTGGTTTTTCCATATAGTTTCATTCCACAGGTGGGCGGGGTTTGCATAGGGCAAGAACTGGGCCGGGGTCCTCACCCCAGTGAGAACTGAACTGGAGGCACTCCCCAGTTCAGCCCATGGGTCCGCACGGGCCAAGGCCGGAATTCGATCTCCGGTCCCCGGGGCTGCAAAGTGAGCACCCAACCCACTGAGCCATCCTAGCTTCCCCTGGCTTATTTTTAATTAAAGCACACCATAAGATGTCTTACTGTTTTTTTAAAAAAAGGAAAGCTGGGATGGCTCAGTGGGTTGAGTGCTTGCTTTGAAGCCCCGGGGAATGAGGGTCAAGTCCTGGCTCTGGCCCAGGCAGACCCACGTGCTGAGCTGGGGTGTAGCCCCCAGTTTGGTTCTTGCCAGGGCCTGTGTGGGAGGCCCCCGGCCCAGTTCCTGCCCTGCGCGGCCCCGCGCCCACCTGTGAAGTGAAACTAATATATGGAAAACTAATGCTGTCAACTATGGAGACTGCTCTGGGCCCTCCCCGTTCTCTCTGTCTGTCAAAATCAATTAAAATAAATCTAAAAAAAAAAAAAATTAAAAGTCTGCTCAAAGTTTTACTTTCTTATAAACATAACTGCAGAAAATTCCAGAATTCCAAAACACAAAATAATAAATTCTCAAGATGACACTTCTATTTTAAAAATAAATGTAAAGGTTTTACAACAAAATAGGTTGAGATACAACACTGAGATATTGATATGTACTAATGAAGAGTAATATAAAAGACAGCCCTGAGTTAAATGTTATATAATCAAGTCAATACAAAAACCATGTTACTGTACCATGGTTAAAAACATCGATTAACATTACAGAGAGGGTCAGAAACAGAGTACCTGAAAAGAAACACAGTATTGCTTTTAAGTGTATACTATGACGTATCTAGCAAAGTATCATGTAAGTAAAAATCATTTCCAATTATGCTGTTATTTAGATGTCAAAGGGCAAAAATAAATGCTTTTGAAGTGAGATGTGTAAACATTTCATAAGCATCTCCTTTAACTCTTCACCACCTATAGAATGAAATACCGTATTTTCCGGCATATAAGACGACCGGGCGTATAAGACGACCCCCTAATTTTACAGTTAAAACATAGGTTTAGGCCTATATTCACTGTATAAGACTACCCCCCACTTCCGAGGCAACACCAGTTCTTTTTTTAATTAAGTTTTTAATGAATGACATTTTTCGAACATACCGTAATATACCGTACATTGATAGAACACGTATATTGCATGCATAAAAAGCCTGCTTGGATTGGCTGAGTTAGAGAGGCGGTACAAGCAGCCTTGCAGTGATTGGTGCGGAATCGAGTTGGAAAATTCATTTAGCGGCATATCCAGACGTTTTTCGGGATATACTCGGCGTATAAGACGACCCCCGATTTTCGGTTGACTTTTTTTCGTTTCAAAAGTCGTCTTATACACCGGAAAATACGGTACTGCATAGTCACATTTATATGTAACTTATTTTAATTATATTCAGTCATTTCAGACGCTAAAATGACAAACTGACTGTTGCTTCCTGTTTTTATTCTATTTCCAGAAGGTAACTGTAATAAAAACTTACTTTAGGAGCCATTTCTCCTACACTCCTTTCCTGTTGCAACATTTTTCTTAAATTAAAATAGTATAACATTAAAAAACCTTCAAAATCCATAGATGCTTTTAAAATAACATTTCAAAATATATTCACCCCAAAACAAAAAGCCAAAAGTCCCCAAAGAAAATACAACGATAGATACCACAATGTTTCTCACTAGTTGTCAAAGAGACCAAATAAATCATTACATTAGATTAAAATGAATGGCTTATAAATGGGTAGAATTTGCCAAGTAACAACAGCACATAGGGCAATGATTACTTAGGACTTAAGAATACTTTAGGTGAAGTGAGCCACATAGATAATGGCAGTTTCAGTAAACTATACATTAAAAAAAGCCTTAAATGTTTTAGTTATAAATCTTTATTCTCTATCAGTGCTTTAAAAAGTATTTCAGTAAGTTTTTATTTGGTCCTTTCCTAGAATGGATATGGTTGGCAATTGTGTTCAAGTAGCTTACAGAAGGACTGTTGAAGTGTTTCATGGCAAGAGGTCTTTTGGAGGGACACTGAAATCGTGGTTACTGGCCAAATACTACAATAAACTTCCTGCAGTGTGTGTGAAGGGGAAAAGGGAGCTAGAGTGCTACCAAACAGTGTAGTTAGCCACTTACTTTTGGGGTTAAGAAGAGAGAATAAATCAATTGTCTTATTAATACTCTCATAGAATATGGTAAATTAAAATACAAAAAATTTTTGAAGTAACCTTTTTTTGATTAAGCAAGAAAAACATACTCATATTATATACCAGGGATTATGCTAAGCATTATGAGAATACACTGTTTCATCAGATTCACACTTTAAACTGCTTAGTGTCTAACGGGGAGATAGGTATAAAAAAGAACAATAAAGTAGAAAGTAAGAAGTCATAAGAGTAGTAGAAAAAAAGACACTGCATTAGAAATCAAAGGAAGAAAATGACTTGATGGAGGAAAAGATTTAAATTGTTGGAATGGATACAGATATATGGGATAAACTAAGAACTGTGGGATTGATATTAATCAGTATCAATGATTAGCAAATAATCCTTCACGTGAAAGCTCTGGATATAAACCCAGCCAAAACAAATTAAATCTCTGCCTAACTACCCCTCAAAATACAACAAAATAAAATCAAAGTAAAAACACTATTTCGTTATGAGATTAAAAAAAAAAAAGTCATTTTAATTTTAAGAAAATTTCAAAATATATACTTAAACCAATTAAATAGTATTTTTAAAAGAAGCTCATTAGAAAACACATCTCTATTTTTACTTAATTACACTGTTAAATAAAATATTAAAAAGTTAATTATGTTGACGTTCATATAGAGTAAGAGGGAAATTAAAATACTTGATATAGCTAGTCTCATCCCACCATTTAACTCTATAGTAGGAACAGTGTTTTAATATAAAGGAATGTAGCCTCTTATGTCACTTACCAACATAAAATGAGCAGTTGGAATGCAATAAACTTTCAGTCCATAAGCGACAAAGTTCACTTTCAGTCAAAGCTTCAGCTCCATAACAAGCCTGATACTCCACTTTTGGTAGAACATAAACTGGAAATTGCTGCAATGCAAGGTTAAACTTTTTAAACATTCATTAATTTATTATTAATAGCAAAAACACTTGCCTATATAGTTTGCCACTTTCTAAAGGCTTTCAGGTAATCTTATTTCAGCCTTTTAAATACGGAATTCAGACAGAAAGAACCCTTGGTAGATGGGGAAAGAAATAGATCTGTAAGAGATCCTGAATCCTTTCCCCAGTCAACATAGCTACGCACACACACACATACACATATACACACACACTCTTTCTCTCTCTCTATTTCTGCCCAGAAATATGACAAACAGCTCAACCCTCTGAACATAGACTATGATACTCAATTGCCCAAAGGTTCAAAGCTCGATTCTGGGAAGCAATGACTATAATATATACTCATAATTCTCAAAAGAATAAAGAATGTACAATTTTCTTTTTTCCCCTTTAAAGCATTAGTTCCTTTATCTGAGGCTCTAATACTCTGCACAGCTTGTTTTCATTCTATGAATGTATGAGCATTAAGACCTACATTAATACCTGTGAATGCCGTTATCTTCATTAATACAAAAGCTTTATTCCAGACATTAAGTATCTGGCAAATTATCCACTTAGAGTTTATTAGTCAGGACGCTAAATAGATTAAATAAAATGACAGTACCTGTCACTGATTTAAAGGAGGATATATAAGAAAATACATGCTTGTGATATGTTAGTCACGTTCACTGTGCTCATGTTATCTCATTTCTGTCAAAGACAATTCTACTCTTAAAAGCAGTGCTTTCATTTCCAGATGCAGAAGGAGAAACACATGATTTATGGAACTTAAAGTGATATGACTAGTTAGTTCTTTTGAAATTATACTGAGCTGTCATTATTTATATGCTTGAAAATGTTTCAGAATTCTGGGTTTTTCACAGAGTGGAATATTTAATGAGCTTGCCACAATGGTGGTGGTAAGACCAATTTAAATCTAGTAAAATTTCTGTAAAAAACAAGTTCACTTCATAGGATCACCTTTGAATGTTGTAAAACTCTAAAGCAGTGTTTCATAAATTTCAATATGCATAGAAATAACATGATGCTCTTGTTAAAATATAGAATCTGAGGTGAAGACTACGACTCTGCATTTTTAACAAGTTTTTTCAGGGGCCAAACTTGGAGTGGTAAGGTCCCCACAGTGCTTTTTTTCTATTAAAACAAAAAGATGTAATATAACTAGGATAAATTTATTGCTAAAGGCATTTTATTATATAATAATTTTTCAGCAAATTGGTAAACTGCATTTACAATTGCTTATAGTTACAAATAGAATTTAGAGACAAAGAAATGAAGGCCCATAGGGTTAAGAATTTGCTCAAAGATACTAGTTTATAGCAGCTAGTTTATAGCAGGGCTGGGAAAAGAATAATTGATGAAGAAGGTCCCCTTTTTGAATCATGAATAAATAAGAACTAATTTTAGGGATGCCAGGATAACGCAACAGGTTGAGTACTTGCCTTGCAACCTGGAGGTCAGGAAATAAAATCCTGGCCCTAGCCCATGCAAACCCATGTGCTGAACTGCTGAGCAAACATTCCTGCCCTGTATGGCCCCACGTCTACCTGTGTGGACTGAAATTATGTCACAACTAATGATATGCAACTGTGAAGATTGCTCTGGGCCCTACCCCTTTTTCTCTGTCTTGCTCACCTCTCAAAAATTAATCTTAGAACAAACAAACAAAAAAAGAGTTAAGGTAATTGAGTTTTTTTTGGTTAAAAAATATTACTATTTATGAAAAGAAAGTACTTTGGGGGATTTTCTTTGATAATACTGGCATATCTATAAAACTAAGACTTGAATCTGGTTTTTAATTTCTATATGTATTATACTGCCATCTCCAGGAAGCCAAGGGAAAAATGTTTGAATATTTTACCTTAATATTCCAAAATTAAAGTAAAATTTTAGGTACAGTTTTTGAACTACAAAAACTAAGTATACTATTTCCTTTCTTCCTTGATAAGTAGCTCCTATTCTCCCCCAAGTGAATGCTTTATTGGTTCTCTGTCTTCTCATTTTTCACATAAAACTTTTAAACTTTTACATATATTCTTAAAAAGATATTTCAAAGCTAGTGTCCTGTCACTGATCCCACTGGGTACATTCTATTCTTTTGTAACATTCAAGTACCTTCAGAATCTCTTTTCTGGCTCTGGAATGTCATTATAAATTTCAAAACAACTGTATTGAAAATTTTAAATCATTCTTGAATATAAGGGCTGTCTGGAAAGTATTCAGCCATGCAATATAAAAAATAGAGGGATTCATGGCTGTTTTTTAAACTATCTTTTCTTTTTTTTAATATATATTTTTATTTATTTATTTATTTATTTATTTTGACAGAGATAGAGAGAGAACTGAACTGGGGGAGCTCCCAGTTCAGCACATGGTTCCGCATGGGCAGAGGCTGGGATTCGATCCCTGGTCCCCGGCGCTGCAAAGTGAGCGCTTAACCCACTGAGCCTTCCCGGCTTCCCCTCATGGCTGTATTTTTTCTGGACAGCCCTCATACATCTTTTAGGAAATCTGGTTAACTGAGACAGAAAATAACACATAATGTCAAATCATTCAGTTACTTGGTGTGGAATTCATAATTATGTATAGAACTCAGTAAGTTCAAGCCTCATTTTGTGGTCCCAATTAGCCCTCTACTTCATTCCATCATTTGAGACTGGCTGCTGTTTTAAATTTTCCTCTGATGTGCAGCTCTTACATAGTTTTGACGAGGAAGAATAGATGATATTGGATACTAAAATCTCAATTATGATAACAGAGAATTGAAGAACCAAAGAAAAATAAAGGAGAAATGAGGTTCTTCGACAACAGAGATTGATGAGACTTGCAAATATTTTTTTTTTTAGATTTATTTTACTGTTTGAGAGAAGGTGGGTGAGAGAGAGAGAGAAGGGGGAGGGCCCAGAGCAGTCTCCATAGTTGTACATCTTTAGTTGTGACAGAGTTTTATTCCATGCAGGTGGATGTGGGGCCCTGTGGGCTCAAAGTAATGCCTCAACTTCCCTAAAGTTCCTTTCCTTAATACCCTCCTCTCTCCTCACCCCTCATTTTTTCTCATTTCTTCAATATCTACTTATTACGTTTATATGTTATAAAGCATTTGGGAGACAGAGATAAACAGCACATGGTTCCAAAGGAAATACATTTTACACAGATTTAAACCACGTGTACTACACTATTACATATAATGATAGGCCTATCATGATAAGCATTCACTGAGAATTTTTAAATTTTACTCTGGGTTTGACACAATAAAAAATATAAGGCTATTCAGGTACTCTTTGGGGCCTGAATGTTTTGATACATTTTGATGAAGAACGAATTATCTCCTATAAGGTTTTTGTCCTGATATTTATAAATTTTACTTTAGTCAAGTGAACAAGTATGTCCTTAACAGGAATTCAGGAATTAAATCAGTATCCAAAATATCTCTAGGCTATTCACACATAAGAGGCGTTGCCAATCAATAATTTCTAAGTGCTATAAGCTGGCAGATCAATACAAAGTGGTATGGGCTGCAGGTAGAAAGTGAAAGAAGTGAGGTTAACCCCCAAATAAATCAGAGATAGCAGGTAAAAATTAAAGAATTAACACCTTGAAAATATTATCCATAGCACTGACACTACACGTATTCAAGATGTCCATGCTATGGCCATTAAATTGATCATAGTTAAATACAGATGAGTCAGGAAACATATTAGCAAAGTAAAATCTCTTAATACAGAGATCTTTTATATTTATCTAGGAGACTGATATCAATGTATAGCATTTTGTCATTCCTTGACTTTCTCTTATAAAAAAAAACCTCCCCTGTATATTTAATTCAAGACCATTTGGTTTCTAAAATTTCAAGTCTGAACCTATGATGAAAGCCAAATTATGAGACTTAGAAATTTAATAACTTATTCATATTCTTCCTTAACAAATAAGTGTTTTCAAGCAAAAGTTTCACCAAGTTCATTGAGTTCTAGCAGACAAAGTACATATCCTAGATCCGAAGACTTAGTTTTTCATGATAGACATTAACGCTGCTGCCATTAGCAGCTTTAAAAGTTTGGCACCTCTTTTTATTTTTCCGTTATTCCTTAATATGATAAAGTAGTAGTCAGGGAC
This sequence comes from Craseonycteris thonglongyai, assembly GCA_004027555.1. Classification (NCBI taxonomy): domain Eukaryota; kingdom Metazoa; phylum Chordata; class Mammalia; order Chiroptera; family Craseonycteridae; genus Craseonycteris; species Craseonycteris thonglongyai. The sequence goes on from PVKE010012092.1 coordinate 23,900, forward strand.
TTGACCTGCAAGGGCCAATACTGGAGCATCACAATTCATTTTGTGTGTGTGTGGGGGGGGGGGGGGGGGAGGGGGGGGGGTTGTGTGCAGTAGGGGAGGAACATCACAACTCTTGATTCACCTGATCCCTAGCTCAAAACACACTGACATTATAAAGCAGTCACTAACAATTCTTACTGGGTGGTAGGACAGCAAGAGACATGCAAACTTAAAGAGAAAAAAATGTACTATTGCAAATATATGCAATAGAAAAAATTTTCTTTAGAAAAAATTAGAGACGTCACTATTTCTTGCATAATCAATTATAATATAGAAGTTCCTCTTTATTTCCCAGAATTCAGTGGTCACACACACAAAATACCAAATTAATCTGAAAGATAAATTCAAATATCAAACATGAAAAACTGTTGACACAGCCAATTACTCAAATCGTAGCAAAAACTTTTTAACTGAGGAAAATATTTATATCAAACCCAAAAGAAACAACAGGGGAAAAAAGAGAGGGAGACATTCGATCTAAGAATCCTGGGAAGTCTTTTCAAATGTGTGTGAAAGCCTACCTCTTACAATTTGGACTTCTAAAATGAGCCAAGATGATCCTCAGAGTAAAAGAGAAAGGGATTATTATGTTATAATGAAAATCCAAATTAACAGAGAAAGCAGGAACACAGTCTAGGTGAAATCTGTGATGGTGCCATTTTTCACAAGAGTTTATATAGTCCACACAAGAATGTTACCAGTATTCATGACTACTACATTCAACGAAACATTTTACCTTATTGAAAGTGTTTTCAGTATTTTACGAAACAAAATTCAACCTGGACAAACTACCATCAGAGTAAATATCAATTTAAAATTAAACTTCATAACAATGGCATGTTAAATATTTGCTGATTATCTACTTATGCTACCACATCCTAACTCCCCAAGTAATAACTTACTCTTCTGATTTTCTTCCGTTTTTTAGAACGTGGTCTGGTCTCTATTCTCTGGACACTGCATCGCACAAGTAACAATAGGTCTTGCAGGCTAAATAACTTGTAAACAAAATTGCCTTCTTGAGGAGCTACATATTCTGATGTATCTTCAACATAGTCCTGAAGTTCATATGGCAATCCTTTAAAAATAATTATATTTCTCATTTTTATTTTAAATTCATTAATCCTTTATCCATCACAATCCAAGAGAAAACAATTCAATTACATATTTTTAAACTATCAATTTTAACTTTGTATCCTCTGAGTTTACCACTGTTACCATTTATTTACTTTTAATAAAAGTGCAGCAAGAGCTGCAATCAAAGCTTTAAGGTTCTCTTCTTTTAACTACTATCTGAACTAACCCTAGGCAAAGTATAAATGAGTAAGACAACATATGAAGTGAGAATAAGAAATGCTTTTCCCAATCTAGGCAGAGCTGAGTTCAGTTTTATGTCTATTTCACAGAATGAAAAAGTACATATTGCAATCTAACATCCAGAATAAATAAATTTTGGGCTAATAAATGTTTATGATTTTTTAAAAAGATTTTTATTGTTTCTGACAGAGACAGAGAGAAACAAGATAAGTGGGAGGGCCCACAGCAGTCTCCATAGCTGTACGTCATCAGTTTTTGACACGGTTTCATTCTACACAGGTGGGTGGGAGCTGTGCAGGGCAGGAAACAACCAGGGGTCTCCCCAATGGGAGGCACACACCCCCTCAAGCCAGGGGCCAAACTGGGGGGTGGGAACTGAACTGGGGGCCTCGCACACGGGAAGCACACCCCAGTTCAGCATATGGGTCCGCACAGGCCGGGGCTGGGATTCAACCCTCGGTCCCTGGGGATGCAAAGAGAGCGCTTAACCCACTGAGCCATCCCAGCTTCCCCAAATGTTTGACTTTCATGTACTTCCCCTTCATCAGACTGACAAATTATATTACCTATAGCTGTAGCCAAAGTACATATTGGATAAACATAGGATACAAAAATTCATACAACTTTGGGTACATATTTAGAAAGATTTGGAAGGTAAAGTACTGATCAGTAGATTAAAAATGAAATATCAATGACTATGTAAACATTATAAAACAGGCTATAACAAAGAGAAAGTAAGGGAATGTGGGAGAATAACCAAAGGAAAGGAACAGACAAAACAGTTAACAAAGTTCTTTGTAAATATTTACTTACGTCCTTTTGGTTTCTGAAATGCAGAAGGCCATACAGCTTTGGGCCAACTAGAGGCTTCTGAAGGAACAGAAGGTTGTTCGGAAACAGGAGGTTGTTTAGAATTTTCTGAATTCATTAAGGGCATTTCAGGTATTTTTCTGGAAATTGGCTTTAAGAGTTCATCTTGCATTTTTAAAATTTCTCCAACTGGATCAAATTTTTTATATACTCGTTTGATAGGTTTTTTTAAAACACATGACTCTTCAAGACTACAAGTAGTATTAGTCTGGTTTCCTACAGAAGCCTGTCCTGAGGAAGAATTTGGGCTAACTGGTTTAGAACTTAAATTAGAAACTACATCAGCTGTCACTTCATTACTATTCTTTTGACACTCAGTATCAATGATTAAACAGTCTTCATCTGTATCACTATTGCAAAGAATTGCATCTTCAGTTTTCGCTGCTTCTGATGTCTCAGTCCTTTCCTTTGAATTGTCTGTGTTCTCCTGAACACTTTGTCTTTCATCGGTATATTCCATATCAGTAGCTATATCATTTTTATTCAAGGTTTCATTTTCTGTAGAACTTTCTAATTGTAAAGCATCAGATGTTTTCAAGTCACCATCTTGCATCAAAGACTTGTCAGAATTATCTGATACCTTTTCATCACATGGTACAAATCTCTGATCATCTTGATTTTTACACTCTTCAGGGCTACTGTCCATACCAGTCACCAGCTGTTTTTCCTTTTGCAACTGTTCCATCAGAATTTGAGATAAACTCCTAGAATAAGCAGAAATGTCTGGGGCACTTGGTGCTATGGGTGTGGGAGCTGTGCAGGGGGCTGTAGGAGTATCTGTCCTGTTGGGAACTATGCAAGTATTTTCTGGACTTGGTGACTCTGATGGTTTGGTGGTGGTTACTCCAAAAGTTTCAAGTTCTGTAACGTCATCATCAAAATCCAGGTCCAAATTTTCAAGAGTCTCAATTTTTCGGCTTTCATTAACTTTATAAGACATCTTAAGAAAATATATTGGCAAACTATTAGCAAAAATTCCAGGCCACATCTCATCTATCTCTTAATGACCCTACCCTCACATATATAGTTCATGCTCTTTAAAAATAGAAAGAAGTCTAATGGCTCCAAAAGGTTCTTGCTTAAGATGACAATAAGCTCCTAACAACTAATTTATTTAACCTTACATTCCCACTGAAATGTTGATGAAACAGACAAATTTGCCATGCTATAAAAGCACAGGAATTGAGGAATACTTGGAACTACCATAGTCCAAGAGGAATCTCCACTAATTAAAAAATAGGACCATAAAGAATAAACAGGGCCAAACAGGAAGGCAGATTTTCATTCACACCCAGTCCACACATTCTTGCAGGAACACCTGGACCAAGTTGACCAGAAGAAAAGCCTCTTTGCCACTGTGAGGAAGCTACTATCTAATGTACCTGGGGAAGTGTCACTAGCCTCTGGTGCATCCCTAACATCAATCAGTAACTTTCTACATCTATTCAGGAATAACAAATCTCAGTAATAGAAGAAAAAAAAGGCAGGAAGTAATTATATTGTGTTCTGAGACAGGAAGAGATTGAGGTTATAGTTTTTCATATACTGTTTTGGCAATGGAAGAACTATGGAGGGCTTTAATTTGTTCAGAAATAAACTGTCCTCTATCCAAGCAACAATATGGCACAGCACTTTAAAGATTTAGTTTTGTTTTTGAAAGAGACAGAGACAGAGGGAGACAGAGAGAAGCGGGAGGGCCCAGAGCAGTCTCCACAGTTATGTCATCAGTTTTCCAGTTTCATTCCACACAGGTGGGCGGGGGCTGTGCCGGGCAGGAACTGGGCTGGGGGCCTCCTGCATGGGAGGCAAGCTCCCTCGAGTCAGGGGCCAAATGGGGGTGGGTAGGGAGAACCGAACTGGGGGCTTTCCATAATGGGAAGCTCACCCCAGTTGAGCACATGGGTCCGCACGGGCCGGGGCCAGGATTCGATTCTTGGTTCCTGGGGCTGCAAAGCAAGTGCTTAACCCGCTGAGCCATCATGGCTTCCCGTAAAGCCTCGATATTTAACTACTAGATTTAGGGAGCTGCAATAAAACTTTAAGTTTCAATAATAAACAAATACATTCTCTTAAGAAAAAAAAGACAGCATTACATACATCCATTTCAGATGTATAATCTTCTGGTTTGTCCATAAATACTGCAGAGACTGGAACAGATGTATTTTTGGACATCATAAATTTTAATGGAACTTCATGGAAGACTTGATTTCTCTCTCTCATTGTCATTTTCTTTTGGGGAAGTGGTGAATTAATATAAATTACTTTAACTGGTTTGGAACCTTTACAAAGAAATAGAAGGAGGTGATTAGTTTCTAGTAGTTATATTAAAAAACCCAACCCAACCAGGATGTATGACAGAAGGATCATTAAACAAAGAGATGTAAGATAGGAAAGTGGTAGTACAAGTCCAATATATTTGCTACCCTTGAACTAAAAAGTCTTTAAAGTCCTTTACAGATCTATGGGCAAGAGAATCTGACTGGCAAGAAAAATACGTTCTCTAACAATTAAAAAAAAAAGATTCACTGCTTTTTATTGTTATAATTTTACTGTTATTCTTACAGGGTTATGCTTTCAAATAGTGATGAAACTTTTACCACAGAGAATATATTACATTTATCTCTAATTTGTAGTTTTGTTTCCTTTGACACAGTCCTTTATTTACTATAATTATGTTGTTACATATAATATTAACTCTGAAATATATGAAAAAATTATTACGTATGAATCAAAATAAAAGGGGAGTAATCTTATACACAAAGGAATTACATGCAAATATTAATTTTACTGTCAACAAAGAGACTATCCTATGCTCATAGGTATAGACCTATTTTAATTCGGAATTTCTGTAACAAACAAGTAAATAAGTCTTAGCAACTCACCCATTTGAAGTTGTCTTTAAAAGTATTGCATTCCTCTTTGTTCATTGAAATGAACAAAGAACCTCACAATTTCATGTATTTTTGGCCACCCTAAACCACAATTATTTCTCCAACTACCTTTCATCCCCCAACACGATTACAGTTTCTGTAGATCTAATAGGTGTTTTATTTGAGTGTCAATTCTACAATAGCAACATATATTTAAAAAGTTGTACTGAATACAAATGTCAAACTCACATCCTCTTTAAATCAAAACAGATTTCTGTATTTGACAAATAATCACCTATGTTTGTATAGCTGAAATAGAACTATTGCAAGTCCTTAGTGAAAAGCATTACCTGACAAGGCAAATCACAAACCTGAAACAGGTATTAGTTGAATACACACTGGAATTTCCCACTGTTCCTTGTAGTTTGGGCCATGATTATTTAATAAGGCAAATAATGATTGACTAGTTAGAGCTATCTGAGGGTGGTATCTTGAAACAAGCTTCTCTGCATTTGGATCTTTACTAATATCCTGAAAAACAACATAGGTAACCTGTTACTTGATTATACTTATTGGAAATTTCTTTCATAAGGTTATAAAAAGGGAAAAATTTAGAAAGGAAACTTTAGAACAATCCAGTTAAATGTATTTTATGAGGTGCAGAAGACTATCTAGAAGATCTGAAACCCCCTTCCTACTTACATAATGCATAGTTGCAGCTGTCTGTTCTGGTGTCTCAGTGGTAGATGTGTTATCTTTTGAGAGCTGCAACTTGGCAGGCATTGAGGGAAATACTGTTTTCACATATTTTACACTGCCCTAAATAAGAAAAAGAAATGTTTTAGCACCAAAATCTTGATGCATTCCCCCCCCCCAAGTATCCTTTCATCATATGAAACTTCTAACTTAAAATTCTTCATTTTACTAAATGCAAATTTCAAATTTTTAGAGCTCTCTTAAGCCAAGAATTTCATGTTCTTACTTGATGATCAACATTATATGTATATATATATATATATATATATATATATTTTTTTTTTTAAATAAAGGGCCATGAAGTTTTCCCTGCCACTTTACATTCTAACCTCTCATTTTATGAGGTACAAACCACCATAGGGTACAGAAGAAACTCTAAAATACCCTCTGTACATACACTTCCAATATGATTGAGTAAAACCACTTAAAAGAAGGGGGTTTGGGGACTATTGCTTGCATTCAAGAACATTAAGATGAGAACTAAAAAAAGAAAATCAAGAAATACAATGGGTAGTGACATTTTTCAAAACATCCTTATGGGTACCCATAAAATAAAAAGGGACACATCTGTATTGCATATTTTAAAAACTGTATCTCATTATTATTCATAATTTATATATAAATAGTCTATGTAAAATATAGATGATGTTTCAGACAAAGATAAGTATATATTTTCATAAGGTAAACCTTACCAAAGCCAGAAGAGTTTTCTCTAACTTTAATCCCATCTCTATTCTGAATGGGAAGAATCCCATTAAGCTGGTGACTTCATGGAGGGTATAGAATTCTGGATACTTTTTCACTTGCTCAATACAAGCTTTTAAAATGTTCTAGAAAATAAAAACCAAGAGAAATTCATTTGCATTGCACTTCTCTAATAATGCAACAAAAAATTTAGCTACATGTGACTATGCAATTATTCACTTTAAATACTAGCCTCATTTCATTAAACAATCCATGCATATTATATACTCTTCATTTGATATACTCTATCTTATTTTTCATAATTCTTTTTAACCTAATTTCTTAAAATACTGATACTTAATAATACTAAAATTAGTAGTCATATTAAAATTTAAAATTAAATATAGAAGACACATCATATTTTCTATGCTATTAAAGAAACTGTCAAGGAAATACAGCCACATGAAAATTTTAACACATTTTACTGCAATAAAAGCAGTTACATAAATGATTAGATATAAGTAAGTGTAATATTCTAAAAGGATTCCCAAACATAAGGAATTCATGAAGTAGTTAATTATCTTACAGGTCATTCTAATCTACAATCTAAAAACAAATGAGAAATGTTATAACTAATGCAAATATGGAGTATATGTCTTCTCTCTAAACTGCTTTCAAAAAATTATAACAGGAAATGTAAACAGGAAGGAGATAAAATTCACTTCTTTACCCAAGTAGAATATATGCCACATGTAATAACATGTAAATAACTCAAAGAAGTACAGCAACTTGGGGTTAGGGGTGGGAGGTTATTCTTTAAAAAACACAGACATTATCTTCTAAGTATTTTTTCTTATCAAAGAACCTAATCTGAATCTTACAGAATATATTTTACATCACAAAAGCTCTTAGCAATAGCATATCTTTATACTATATCTATGTCACCTTTCCCTTCAGACATTTATAAAATGTGTCAAGTTAGAAATCAATAAATTTACAACAGTATATCTTTTTATCTGTAAGTTTTATATCCCCCTCTTCCCTTCTTTATGCCTCTCTCCCAGCTATCTTTCACATCTTTTTCCTCTATACATGCTTTTCAATTTCCCTTAATTAGGCTGACCAGACATCCCATTTAAAACAGGAAGACTGGTAAGCCTATCCTTAATATTTAATTCAAGATATTACTTACACCTAAGCAGATGCACTTTAACATGAAAAAATTCTGCTTGTTTTAAAAACCCTAGTCAACTGCAAACTCAGATCAGCATATATCTTTGCTCTTCACTTATTTTTTAAAGATTTATTTTATTGTTTGAGAGGTGAAACAGAAAGGAGGGCCCAGATCAGTCTCCATAGTTGTATGTCATTAGTTGTGATAGTTTCATTCCACACAGGTGAATGTGGGGTCATGTGGGGTGAGAACCAAACTGGGGGCCTCCAATGTGGGTGAGAACCTTTGCCATCATCCTAGTGGTTACCAGTTATGCCACAGTTCAGCATATGCGTTTGCACGGGTCAGGGTTGGGATTTGATCCCCACACATCGTGGGTGCAAGGCAAGCGCTCAACCTGCTGAGCCATCCTGGCAACCCTATATTTTAATATATATTTAAAGATTTTATTTTGTTTGAGAGAAGGTGAGAGGGTGAGACAGAGAGAGAGAAGGGGGAGGGCCTAGAGCAGTCTAGATAGTTGTGTATCATTGTGTACAAAGTTTCATTCCTTACAGGTGGATGTAGGGCTGTGCGAGGACGGAACTGAACAGGAGGCCTTCTGCTTGGAAGGCAGGAACCTTCCCCCCCATCAGCTGCTCCAGAGTTCAGCATATGGGCTTGCACAGGCCAGGGCCAGGAATTGAACCCCAGACCTCACGATTGTGAGGCAAGTGCTCAACTTCTAAGCTATACTGGCATTCCTCCTCATTTATAATATTGGTTAACTTCTATCTCTGACATTTCTATCCTATGGCAGTCACTGCATGAATGTGAACATGCAAAGGAAAGTAATATATAAGAACTATGTGACATAGACTGTTCTGGTTAGAGATTTATTGGCCCAACTCTGCTGTGTATTATAGTACTAACAACTGAGTTTCACCTACTTCAGTAATAATGGCAAGAGAAATAGTCAAGAGAAAATCTAAGACAGTTTATACCTATACTCAGATACATTATATATTATTAAAGGTATTTCACAACTGGTAGGTATTAAGCAACTAAGGGATCATCATTTAGAATGTTTAATAAAAAAATTTTTAAGTAATAATTTGTCTTTGAAAAACAGCTAAGAGAGAACAAAAAAGGTTGAGATTAAGGCTATTCCCCATCACCCACTCCCTAAATGTTATTTAACATTAAAAATACCTCAAAAGTTAAATACATCAAAACACATTTCATGTACACAATAGATATATCATTACAAAGAAAAGTGAAAATGTCTATGCTCCCTGAATTTTGTTTTGGGCCCGAAAAAAGAAAATGGTATCATACGTTTACATTTAATAGACACTACATCTGACAGTAGGGTGTAGTAGGTACCTTGAAGAGCACTTTCACCCAAAAAACACTAGATCCAGAATAAATTACAACTAACAATTTTTATGCATTGCTGGGCTTGGTAAAAAACAAGGGGACACTCTAAGGGCCATTATAAATAAATTCCAAACACTGAGAGTCAAGAAAAGCAGAGCAGTGATTAGTAAGAAAACCCATGAAAGAAAGGTGAGGTGACAATGGGGCAACTGCAACCAGTTCTAAGATCAGGTAGGGAGCTGAACACAAGAAGCCATAAAAAGCGGAGATTTGCACCTATATCTGTACACATATATTCAGTGGATAAACAAAATGTCCATCTACATACAATGGCATATTTATTCAGCCTTAAAAATGAAGGAAATTCAGACACATAATACAATATAAATGAATCTTGAAGACATTATGCGAAGTAAAATAAGCCAGTCACAAAAAAGACAAATACAATATCTATGACTCCATTTATATGAGGGTACCTAGAATAGACAAATTCAGACAGAAAGTAGAATGGTGGTTGCCATGATCTGGGAGCAGGGGGTAATGGGAGTTACCATTTAATAGGTGATACAATAAGAAATATGTATTATTTGGTCTTTGTCCCTGGTTCCTGACACACAGCTCCCAAGATATCACTTGGAATCTCCTCAGTGATAAGAATGCCTTTTGTATGCTAATGAGATAATTGGTAGGCACTAGAAATTCTGGGGATGGTTGCCAGAAAGACCAAGGCATGATTAGAGGGTCATAAATTTTATCTCTACTCCCCAACTTCCTAGGAGAGGAGAGGGGCTGAAGACTGAGTTAATCACAGATAGCCAATGATTTAATCAATCACATCAACAAAATGAAGGCTCAATAAAAGTCCCTGAACAATGGGGTTCAGAGATTTCCCTGGTTGATGAACACAGGGTGATGGAACGGTGGTGTGCCTGGAGAGGGCATGGAAGCTCTATGTGCCTTACCCTCATACCTTGCTCTATGTAAAGCACTTTCCTGAATTCTGTATGCCATTTTAGCAAGTCACTGAGCCAGATGAGGGGGTCATGGGAATCCTACGTTACTGTCTGGAGAGCTGGAGAATTGGTTTGTGTGGGGAAAGAAAAACCCAAAAAGTTAATTTGGTGTTAGAAATGTTGAGTAGCAACTTTCAGAAATGAGTATAGTCTTATTTTTTTCAAGATGAATAGTTCTGGAGATTGGCTGCACAACAATATCAATATACTTAATACTACTATGCTCCACACTTAAAAATAGATAAGATGATAAATTTAGTTATGTGTATTAAAAATAATTTTTTTTAAAGAGGAAATTCTGACACATGCTACAACATGGTTGAACCTTGAAGACACATGCTAAGTGAAATAAGCCAGTAACAAAAGGATTAATATTGTATGACTTCACTTATATGAGAAGTCAAATTCAGAAAGACAGAAAGTAGAACAATGGTTTATAGGGGCTAGGGGGTTATTATGTAATGGGTAGAGTTTTAATTTGGGAAGATGAAGAAGTTCTGGAGATGAATGGTACAAATATGCTCACAACTGTGTGAAAGTATTTAATGCCATTGAACTGTTCTTAAAAACGGTTAAAATTGTAAAATTTATAGTATGTGTATTTTGCCACAATAATAAACAAAAAAGAGAAACTTAAAGACAGATTGAGGTCTAACAGGAAATTTGGGAATCCCAGACAGAGATGAGAAAATGAAGAAGCAGTAATTGAAAATGGCTGAGAACTTTCCAAAAACCGATGAAGGATACGAGTCCACAGATATAAAATATACAGTGAATCAAGTAGGATTTTTAAAAAAAGATTTCTTTTATTGTTTTTGACAGAGACAGCGAGAGACAGAGAGAGAGAGAGAGAGAGAGAAGGGGGAGGGCCCAGAGAAATCTCCATAGTTGTACATCATCAGTCTTTTGACATGGTTTCGTTTCACACAGGTGGGTGGGGGCAGTGCAGGGCGGGAACTGGGCTGGGGCCTTCCGAATGGGAGGCACACCTCCTCAAGTCAAGGGTCGAAACAGGGGGTGAGAACTGAACTGAGGGCCTCCCACACAAGGGGCACATCCCAGTTCAGCACATGGGTCCACACAGGCTGGGCTGGGATTCGATCCTCGGTCCCCGGGGTTGCAAAGCAAGCGCTTAAACTGCTGAGCCATCCCTGCTTCCCCAAATAGGGATTTTTAAAAAAGCACATTGTTGATCAGAGAAAGGACACATTCCCTAAAAAAATTAATTAAACAGACAACACACTCTTTAGCAGTAATAAGAGCCAGAAGAAGCAGAATTGTATCTTGAAATGTTGAGAAATAAAACAAACTATCACCTTAGAATCATGTATAGAATAAAACCATCTCACTAAAATGAGAACAAAATAAACATATTTCCAGATAAACAAAAGAGACTGTTCATCAGCAGAACTTCATCAATGAAACATCTAGAACAAGTTTGTCCAACCTATAGACCACGGGCCACATGTAGCCTGGGATAACTTTGAATGCAGCCCAACACAAATTCGTAAACTTTCTTAAAATATGATGAGATATCTTTGCAATTCTTTTTTTAGCTTTTTAGCTATCATTAGTGTTGCTGTATTTTATGTGTGGCCCAAGACAATTCTTCTTCCAATGTGGCCCAGGAAAGCCAAAAGTTTGGTCACCCCTCATGTAACATATAGCATTTCAGCAATAATAAAGAGGATCTTTGAATGCAGATCTGAGAAGAAAAAAATGGAAAGACAAAAAAATTATCTAAATTTGTAGATAGATTAAAACAAACACTGTCCATATAAAATGTAGGTAGGTTTTAAAAAGAGACAGCATTAAAACAACAGTATCAGGAGGGATATGATAAGAGTCAAAATGTTCTATGGTCTCTGTGGACATACAGTTTAATGAAAAGGGGAAAGTCAATATCCTCAAAAGATGTAAAAAAAGAAAGTTAAAAAAAATAAAGAAAAACCACAAACATGTCCATCTATATCAATTGTAATGAATGTAAACAACTAAACTTTTTAATTAAAAAAGATGGTCAGATTTTTGTTAAAGAGAACAGAAGTTAATCTAGCTAAATACTATTTTAAGAAATATTTGTAAAATACAAGTTCTATAGATTCAAAGCAACCCAAACAATAATCTCACCTAGCTTTCTTAGTAGAAATTAACAAGTTGATTCCCAAATTTACATGGAAATGCAAAGGCCCAAAATAAGAACAAAACAATTCAAAAAAAGCACAAAGTTGCAGGACTTTCACCACCTGGTTTCAAAACTTACTACAAGACTAGGTAGTATTAGCATAAAGACAGATACATAGATTAATGTAATGGAAGTGAGTCAGAAAATGGATCCACTAATAAATAGATGGTAACAATGGTAATTAAATAAGGGAAAAAACAGCTTTTTCAACCAATAGTGCTAGGCAGAATTCCTCACCATTGGCACTCCTGACATTCTGGACCGGTAACTCTTTGTGGTGGAGTTGTCCTGTACAGTGCAGGATACTTAGCAATATCCTTGGCTCTACTAGATGCCAATAGTACTCCTTCCTCAGATGTGACAACCAAAAATATCTCTAGACATTACCAAATGTCCACTGGGAGGCAAAATCACCCTCAGCTAAAAATCACTATACTAGAACAACTAGATATCCATAAAAAGAAAAATAAACTTTGATCCAAACCTCATATCTTATACAAAAAATAACTTGAAATGAACATAGACATTCACATAAAACTTAAAACCAATCAGGATTCTCAACAGAAACACTATTGACACTTTGTGGGGGATGACATGCACATTGTAGGATGTTTAGTAGCATCCCTGGCCTCTAGCCAAGATACCAGTAGCACTCTGCCAGTTCTGACAAACAAAAATGTCTCCAGACATTGATGAAGTCCCTGGGTGGGGGTGGGGAGGTAGGGCAGGAGTAAGAGAGAGTAAAAGTGACTCCGGATAAGAATTACTTGGGGCTGGAAAGTATTTCCATACTAGAACATATAAAAGCACTAACCACAAAACATTTTGAAAAATTATACTTCATTAAAATTAAAATTTGGTTGAGAGATACTGTTAAAAAATATTATAAAGGGGAGTAAACTATACACCAGGAGTGCTGAAAAATGTGTACATATTTTAAGAGATGTTATTTATGTATTACTTTTTGAAGTTGAGTTGAATTATGGCAACAATGTGTAGTATCACATTCACTCAAAAGATGTTAATCAAATGAATGCTAGTGTCACCATGTGACAGGCAGGATAGTCAAAGAAAATGGCACAAGCACGGTTGTCATTCGAGGAGCATAAGACCATTTCGAAGTGGTATTTGAAATTCAAGAACATTGTGGAAGTACAATAACAATGGGGGCATGAGTATGCAACCGAACCTCCAATATGCCTAAAAATTGCACACATTTGTGATAAGTTTGAGATGCATGGTAAACTGAAAGTGCATGTGCACTGATACAAGTAGACACTTTGGTCAAACAGTAGTTGGCCATAATCAGAAGTGTCTGGACACAGACGGTAACCACTTTGAGCACCTCTGCTAATTACAGAAGTCAAATGTGTCTTGTATTCATCTTTTGTTATCAGTACATATTGAGTATTACAATTTTAATACAGTTTTTTCTTCTTTAAAATGTGTATATATTTTTTTGGTACCCTCTGTATATATAATGGACTTGTACTCAGAATATACAAAGAACTTTTGATACTCAGAAATAAAAATCAGATTCAAGAATTAATGGAAAGATGGCAGCATGAGAGGAGCACGCTGATAACTGCCTGGGAAGGGCCTTGTGAACAGAGGGGAATCCACAGGGGAAATCCTGAGAAGAAACCTCAACTAAGAGAACCACACAACACGGAACAACACACAAAGGTTAGAGAAAAAAGGGGAGAGCGGGAGAGGAAAAGGGAAGCAGCCGTTCGGGGACAGAGACTCGGAGCGGGGCCCAGGCTGGCAAGAACAAAGGGGGGTTGGGAGACTATGGTCAAAGTGGAGCTGGATCGAGGGCAGGCTGGAAGCCGAGACCTAGGGAGCATGGAAGCCCCACAAAACTGTGGACAATTTAACATCCGAACTCAAGGGACAGCATGCTGTGCCCTAATCAGATCACAGAGCCTAAAGTGGAACAGGGACTGTGGAGCAGGGCGGCGGCACTTCCCAGCGGGCGGGGTGAGAGCAGGGCACCAGCCCGCAACAGCTCAGCACCCCTGATTTACGGAGGAGATTGACTGTGAGGGAGCGCCTTCTGAGGACAGGGCTCTAGGAGTGAGGGCTGGGGCTTGAGTGGGCATAGCTGCATTGGACGTGCTTAGAGTGAATCTGGCGGTCTCAACAGAGCCAGGAGTGGAGAGCGGCAGCCGCCTGAGCTTGGGCCTATGCGCACAGGGCTTTCGGCGTCCCGCCCACCAGGCCTCTGGGGCGCTGCAGCCCGCGCCCGAAACAGGGCTGCCGACCGGGTCGCCACGGTGTCATTGCCTGCAAGCAGGACTGCGCGGCTGACCGGGGGGCCTCTGCCAAGCCCCAGCCCATCCAAGTGCTGCCCTGCGGGCGTGGCTTACAGATACTATTGAAGGAGGGGCAGCCAGGTGGAAGAGAGAAAGACCAGAGCTCCTGCGCCCCGTCAGCACTGAACCACCAGCCCCCCTGCTGAAAGAGGAATCTGCCATTGTGTCTCAGGCCTGCCCGAGCTCCTATTCACATGCCCCCACCCCTGGCCACACCTTTACTACCCTGCTATCTAACAGCTAAGACAGCAACCTGAAGTGCCCCAGGACACAGAAGCTGTCTGCTTCCCCAAACCCTCTCCCAAAATCTCCTTCTCCCACAACTGAGCCCAAAAGAAAAAATAAAGAGAAGCCCATCTGATAGGCAAACCCCCAGAGGGAAAACAGACTCATGCGTAAAGCAAAAAGAACCACATCAAACACAATGCACACCTCAGAATCCAAAGCCCCTCCAGAAGATCAGGGGCAGTCTTTAGTAAAGGACCTTGCAC
>PVKE010012093.1:0-38972 GCA_004027555.1 Craseonycteris thonglongyai
AAAAAAAAAAAAAAAAAGAAAGAATCAAGGGGCTCTGGACTGTGTCTGGGTTGCTGGCCACCCACCCTTTGTGGCAGGAAAACTAGTGAGGAAGGACAGCAGAGCAGTGAACAGCTTGGACTTGGCATCAGACTTGGTATCTGGGTTCAAATCCTGGCTCTGTCAATCACTAAACCAGTGGGACAAGTGAGCCCAGCTCCATTCCCTGCCCACTCCCACCCCCATCAAATGGAGACAGTTATGCTGGCCTTATAATTTCATAGTGGGAAGTGAAGAACATATGTACTGAAGGCACTCAGCCTGGAGCCTGGTACATGGAAGGGGGCCTGACTGATCATCAGAACAAGCCGAGGGCTTCTGGACTACTGCCCTGGCCAGGGGCTGAGCCCCCCTCTCAAAGACCAGGTCCCACCACCCACCTGGGCTTGCGGCTGCTCCTCTTCCTGGGTGGAAAATTCTGTGCGGCAGTGGAGAGGAACAGCCATCGTGGCCACTATCTCAGCAATCCTCTGTCGCATGGCCACACACTCATCCTCCGAAAAGAATCCTTCCAACACCAGGAATCCATCTTTCTGAAACTGCCGGCAGGAAGGAGACTCAGGCTTCCCCCCGCCCTCAAATGCTCTTTATAGGAACTGATTTGACCCCTCCTCAAACCCAAAGTTTTGTGAAGGCAGGACCAAGGTCCTAGTCATTGCTCTGTCCCCCCCCTGGGCCATGGTGTGTGGCACCCCAGCAAGGAGCGATTACTATTAGTTGCTGGAGGGGATACTGGGATAGCTCAACAGGTTGAGATCTTGTCTCACAATCACAAGGTCTGGGGTTCGATTCCTGACCCCAGCCCGTGCGAACCCCATATGCTGAACTGCAGCACAACCGGTAACCACTGGGAAGGTTCTGCCTCCCACATGGGGGGGCCCCAGTTCAGTTCCTGCCCTGTGTGGCTCCACACCCACCTGTGGAATGAAACTATGTCACAACTAATGATGTACAGCTATGGAGACTGCCCTGGGCTCTCCACCCTTCTCTCTCTCTACCTTCTCTAAAACAATAAAATAAATCTTTAAAAAATATACATTGGCTGCTGGAATGAAGGAAGGAGAAAGGGAAAGGGAAGGTGCATCCCACCTTCCCCTCCAGTGGGCTTGGGTCACAGGAGGATACCACCTCATTCATTTATTCAACTAAAATTGATTGAGCATTTACTGTGTACTGACACAATTTTAGGGGCTGGAGATTCAGTCAGGAGCAAGCCAGCCATGATGCCTGCCCTCCTGGAGCTCACAGCCTAGCAAAGGAGACTGACATCAAACAAACCAACACATGGGAGACCATACAAACAGGGGACCCAAAAAACCCCAGAATTTACTTATAAAAAACTGTGTTTATCCTTAGATGTTTAAACTTCAGTCACCTTCAAAGGACTCTCTCTCTCTGTTTGATGCAATACACTTATCTAGATGCTTTTCCCCTGCTCAAAGCATTTTTTTGAACTCATCGATTCTGATGCCTTTTAGTGCTTCTGCCATTTTTTGTTTCACCTCTCTCACATCGGCAAAACAGTTGCCTTTGAGGACTCTTTTCATCCAGGAAATAAGCAAAAAACAAAGTCACTCGGGGTGAGATCAGGTGAATAGGGAGGGTGAGGCACAGCAGGGGGTGGGGGATGCCGTTTTTTGGTCAAAAATTGCTGAACACTCAGCACAGCGTAGGCAGGTGCATTGTCATGGTGCATGTCAGTCATATGAATCACCCATCATGAAATGGGCAAACATGCTGCATGTCTAAAAAAAAATTCACAGAAGCCAAACACAGCCTCTCACAGCAATGCCAGCTGGTGCACAGATGCAGGTGGGTCCCTAGGGCGCCCACCTAGTGGGGAGCCTGTACCACAAGCAGCGCACCCTCCAGAAGGTCATTCCGGCTTTTTTCCCCCGCTCCCTCGTACTGTCACAAACTACTGAGTGCAAGAAGGGAGAAAGCAGTGTGAGAACTAAAGGCATAAGAGTCTAATGCAAGCCAGATGGGGAGGACTGAGGAGGCTCAGGGCAGCAGCTCTGAGGAAATGACATTTAAAGGGGACCAGCAGGATCACAGGAGTCGAAGACATGAGGGATAGCGTTCCAGACCGAGGAAGCAGGAATTGTAAAGCCCTTGAGAGAGGGAGGAACATGAGAAATCGGGGATGAATGCAGCAGAGTGAGGGTGGGAGTGGAAGGGAGGCCAGGGGGTGGCAGGGCTGGGCCAGGCTAGGAACTGGGCTTTACCCTGAGTGTAGTGGGCAGCCGGCGGGGAGGTAAAAGTGATGGCTTATTCTGATTTGCCTCCAGTCCTCTTATTCTATTCTGAGGCTACTGAGAAAGATAAAAAAGGAAGGAATATCTACATGTTTCCTGGCAGAGCAATATAAAGTCTTAACCAGAACAGGGGTATGGAACATCTCCTGAAGCCACTGTGTCTGATTTCCAACTATTTGAACTCCCATCCCCTCCCTCCCTCCTCCATGGCTGCTCATTTCTGGCTTCCACACACACACAGGATGTTGAGACACCTATGACCACCCACCCTGGGCCCTTCTGTCTCTGGCAGCTCTGTATGATAGAAACTTAATCCTCATCTCAGTATCAAGATGAAAATTGCCTCCTTGGGAACTGGGTCAGCCACAGCTAACTATCCACACCTGTGATCCTGTAAATATACTGCTAGAATTCTTAAGAACTTGGGGGATTAGCAAATAGGGGAGCAGAGATGTATGTATGGGGGTATTTACTGAGGCTTGTCTAATGACAGCAATAAGTCAGAAATAACCTGAATGCTCAGCACAAGTGGAATCATTCAACAACGTATGTTCTATCTGGAATACATCACATGGTAAAAAATATTTACTGATGTGAGAACAGGTTTCTGTTTTGTTTTTTTTTAAATCCAAGTAGAAATTAGTATCCTGCCATTATGAGAACTTGGACATATGGCAAGCGCTCAATAAGCAGTAAGTTGTAGCTATTATGACAAACCTTATAAAGATTCTACCAAAATATTGTGTGAGCCTAAGAATTTATGAATGGTTTAAAATTTTATTCCTTAGACTTTTCTGTATTTTCCTGCATTTTTCTCTTGCCATTAGGAAGGAACAAACAACAAAGGTCATGTTACTTAAAAGTCTGTGTTGCTCTTAATTCCCACGACTTACTTTTTTGCACTTGAAATCACGTGGGCCCTAGAGCCCCAGGGGGCTCCAAGAGGCAGTGGACCCCTCACTGGCTCCACCCTCTCTCCTGGCCTGCAGGCCCAGATCCCGGTGCTTTATTGCAGTTTCTGTCACATACACACACATTCCCTTCCCACCCTGGTCCTGTGGTCTGGATGTTCCCAGGCTGTGTGCGCAGAAGTTAGAGGTCGAGGGTGGGAACTGACCACTCTGGGACCCAGTTTCCTCTTCTGAAAAATGGCAAGGGGTAGGTAGGGTTGAGTTCTAGGGGACTGAGGACTACTAGAGAGGTTCAGAGAGGCTCCCCATTCTTTTTTTTTCTCCTCTTTAAAGATTTATTTTATTGTTTTTGACAGAGACAGAGAGACAGAAGGGGAAAGGCCCAGAGCAGTCTCCATAGTTGTACCTCATCAGCGTTTGACACGGTTTCATTTCAAACAGGTAGGAGGGGGTCGCGCAGGGTGGGAACTGGGCTGGGGTCCTCCTGCATGGGAAGCCTGCCCCCTTGAGCCAGAGGCCAAACCGGGGGGCAAGAACCAAACTGGGGGCCTCCCACATGGGAAGCACACCTCAGTTCAGCATATGGGTCCACACGGGCCAGGGCAAGGGCCAGGATTCTATCCTCGGTCCCCAGGGCTGCAAAGTGAATGCTTATTAACCCGCTGAGCCATCCCTGCTTCCCCTCCCCATTTTTATCTGACCCTCCTGGCCACCCTCCTGCAGGCCCCTACCTTCTGGAGCTGCAAGAGGCTTAGGCAGGCCATGAGGAGGAGGCTGGGCCCACTGGTAGCTCTTCAGTTGAGCCCAAGGCTGGAGAGGAGAAAGGTCAGAAGGGGAGAGTGGATGCAGCCTGGGAGTTCCAGAAGGACTTAACCCTTTCCTACCCAGAGAAAACCCAATCCCTGCCCCCAGCCTGCCCCGCACCCCCCTCTCCCAGTTCAGGCTGAGCCCCAGCCCTTTCTAGCCCCCTCCACTGACAGTGGGGCCCTTGCCTCTGCCCTGACCCCAGATCCTAGGTCCGTACTCCCAGCTAATCCAGGATTAGCCCTTCCCAGGCTCCTGCATGGCTTCTCACTGCTCCCTCCCAGTTTCTTCCCACAAATCTCTGGCGCTGGCAGCTTACCAGGTGCCCGGATGTTGAGTTCCAGGAGTGTTTGGGCAAAGAAGCTGGGCCAACAGGAGGACACCCAAGTGCCAGTAATCCAGATGCCACCACTAACTGTGACCTCTGACCAACTTCTGCCCCTCAATTGAGGATGAAAAAGTCCCCAGGCCACCAGCACCAACCTCTGGGTCAGAGGAACGCAGGGTGGGTCCAGCACACAAGACAGGCTCTGAGAGGCTTCACTTTGTGGAGGACGTATCTGGGCCCCTCTCAGCTCTGAAATCTCCAGGTCCTGGGAGGATTATGGAACGGAGTGTGCAGTCTATCTGTAGCTCAGGGTAAGGGAGAG
Source organism: Craseonycteris thonglongyai (assembly GCA_004027555.1). NCBI lineage: Eukaryota > Metazoa > Chordata > Mammalia > Chiroptera > Craseonycteridae > Craseonycteris > Craseonycteris thonglongyai. The sequence goes on from PVKE010012093.1 coordinate 4,663, forward strand.
ATAAAGGGGATCTTAGAAGGAGGAAGGGGCTAGAGAGTGGTGGCTCAGGTCTTCAGAAGAGCTGCTTGGTTCCTGTCCCCTATCCCCAGGCCCACGATGTTTGGTGTCTCAGGTTAGGCTGGCACAGAGGAGGCCAGGGATCAGAATAGCACACGCACACCCACCCTGCTAGCCGGCCCTCCTCAGCAGCAAACAGGCCATTCTGGCTGCAGCTTCTGAAATCCGGCCACTGGCCTTCCCTGAAAGGATGCTTTCTGAATGGCAAAGGGACAGAGTGTCTCCGGAGAGAACATGGGGACGTACTTCAGCCGTCAGGAGCCTTGGCCCAGAGTCAAACTGTGTTTTCTGGGCCACCACACTGGGAGTAGCTGCTTGGCCCCAGCTTGCCCCGCTAGGCTCCTGAGGATGGAGGGACACGAGGTTCAGAGAGGTAAGGCAGGCAAGACAGAATCATGTGGGAAATACAGCCGAGACCCTGCTTGCTGGCTGTCCTGGCCCCTTCTGATGCAGCCACCCAACGAACAGAGATGTGTGCCAGGAGGCATGGAAGGGTCCACAGTGCTGGGCTAGCATCCCCAGCACCCCACCAAAGGCTCTCAGTGGAGACTCAATGAGGCAGACTGGGTTCAGTCCACATCTGGGCCTTACTTTCCCCATCACTCATTTGGGGAAAATAGAAGTACCTCTTAGAAGGAGGAAGATGCTTTACTGCTATAAAGACCTTGGCACAGGGCCTGGCACTTAGTAAATACTTACTATTTACCAAAAATTAGCAGGGGCTGTTCTGGGTCGAATGTGAGGGTATTTTATTTTCTGAACTTCAAGATTTCCAAACTACTGTTGCAATCAGAGAAAAGACCATCATTGTGGTTTTAAGTGAGGTGGCAAGTCCTGAGGGGTCAGAGAGATGGGAGAAGAGCTGGGTCTCCGATTTGTTCATTCATTCTTCGAGAAGTGGGTAGGTGGTGTTTTTTTCCCAAAAGCTAATCAACTCCAGATCAAGCATCCCTGCTCTGGGCCCTGGGTGGCCCCAAGACTGGGGTGGTGGTATGGGAGGTGGTAGGGAGGGGCCAGGCCAGACAGGAGGGGAAGGCCTCCATTGCAGAGGCTCAGCGGGGGTTGAGAGGGGGTCCTAGCCCAGCTGCTCAGCCTCCATCAGAAAGCCCACACAGGGGCAGAGAAGGAAGTCCTGGCTCAGTCCTGAGGTCACCTGGGGGTGGTCAGAGCCCATGAAGGAAGGAAGAAGACTCCAGACTGTCCCAGAGGACGTGCCCAAGCAGCAGGTAAGGCCTCATCACCAAGGCCACCGTCAGACACAATGGCCTTTCTTCTTCACCAAAAAGTCCGCTAGGTCAGCCCAGCGCAAGCCTGTGGTCCAGAAAGATGTCATGTATTGGGTACTAGGAGCCAGGCCCTCTGCTGAAAACTCCAACATGCATAATTATCATGAGCCCTCTGAATAATCCTGTAAGGATGCCAACACCATCCTGACTTTGCAAGTGAGGAAACTGAGGCCCCACATCAAATAAGTAGCAGAGCTAGGATCTGAAGGCAGGTCTGCTCATCTCCCTGAGATTCTGCCCTTGGCCCCAGCACCTTCAGCAGGACCCCAGAGGGGCTGGGAGCAAGTCAGCCCCCCCACCACTGCAGTCTCTGGCTATGGAATTACAAGGAACCTATTAGAGCAGAGTGGAAATTCCCATTTTATAGGTGGAGATAGGGTGGCCATAGGAGGGAAAGGACCTGCCCAGCTTCATGCAGGGGATGTCTAAGCTGTGTGAAGGGCCTGAGACTACTGGTTCCCATTTCAATGTCCTCCTCTCCCTTCCCCTAACCCATCAAAGCTCATGAGGGTTCAAACTATGACTGGAATCCCTGGCCAGGGCCCAGGCCTGACACAGAAGATGCTCTGCCCCGTTCATGTCCACGGGGCAGGGAGAGGAGCAGTTAACTATCTTACAGGTGCACAGTAAACGGTTATGCAACAAACCGGTCCACAGGGCCCAGCAAGCCTCAGCGAGCTGAGGGAAGGGCCCCCCACAACATGCAGGCCTCCAAAGGCTACTATCTGTTATAGGTTTATTTGATATTTGAACGAGTCTACAAGTTCAGACCCACATGTAACGGATTGCTTCATGGCTGTCAGAGGCTAGTGTGCGTTATTTCTGAGGATTATATCCGATGACATGACACAGAAAACACAAATGGACAGACATAATTGATGAGACGCTAAAACGTGCCTTAGTGTCCAAGTGATTGATCTAAGGCGGGGATCCTTCTAAGGCGAGGACCCCAAGTGACTGATCTAGTGACATGGCTTCTTGCCACCAGGCGCTGAGTGGGCCATGTGTGCCAGGCACCTGGGACAGAAACTGGAACCAAAACCTGGGGAGCCTCTTCTTCGAGGGACAACCTCCTAACCCGTGACCCCGCCTCCAACAGTCTGTTCTGAAGACTCGGGTGGTGACCAGGTTGATGTAAGCAGCCGAGGAGAGTGATGGCACTGGGTGAACTCATGACGCAGGAGGTGGGAACGCGGAGCCCCGGGGAGGTAGACCCTCGCAGCTCCGTAACACTGTGATGAGGGACAGGGGAGGATGGAGCACCGTTCATCCGGGGATTAGCCGACCACAGTCTCCTCCCCTCTTGGCAGCTCCAGAACATTCCCTTTGGCCAAGAGCCACAGAAATGAGCGCCTGCCAAGACACATAGAGGCAAAAGAAAACAAGACACCAAAAAACAAAACAAAATATCCCCGCCTGAGGGAGCGGAACAAACAGAACTCTGGACCAAGGTCACAGCACATTTGGAAGACATCCTGCAGCAGGGGGAAGGGAACACAGTTCGGCGTCTCGCTGCTCAGTTCAAGAAAAACTGCTGCCCCCTGAGACTCTAGCCCACTGGCCTTTAGTGTCTTTTTTTTAGCGTTGTTTTTTTTTTCTTTTTAATACCCAAACCCTCCATTTTCAAAGCTTAAAAAATTTTTACTTAAAAAAAAAAGAATCTAAAACGGATGAGGCAAGCCCCAGGCCTGGCCCTCCCGCCTGGCGGCCTGCTCTCCATGGGCCAGAGCCCCGCTCGGCACCACAGGGGCGACCAGCCCACAGCTGGGTCACCCTGGACCCCTGTCAGGTCAAGGTGGGCACTAAATGCTGGCGGTATCACCAACAAAGGAAAAGGGAAACGGTCGCCCCACCCCTACCTTCCTTAAACACCCCCATCTGAGCTGAATTTTCTCGGGAATGTGTAAGTTAACTGGAGGGAGGGGGCAGGAGGTGGAGAAAAATAAATACCAAGAGCTAAGTGGTGTCCCTGGGCCTCGGGCTTGGGCTCAGCCTCTGGGGCTGAGCGGGCCTCCAGGGAGGAGGCCCTGATTGTCCAGACACCGAGTTCTGAGACAGATTACAGGTCTCCAATCTGCCCCACAGGCACCGGCAGGGGGGGTGCGTGAGTCTCAGAGGGAGAAAAGGGGCCAGCCCCTCAGGTGCTGTCCTGTCACCCTGGCCCAGCTCATCCGACCCCAGGCTCCTGCCCGAGGTGTCTGGGTCCCTGGGCCAGAGGAGCCCTCCATGGTCCCTGTGCTTGGCGGCCACTGCGGCTCAGGCCTGCTCCTTGTCCGCTCGCCAGAGCCGCTCCTTCACTTCGGGCGGCAATGTGTTGAACAGGTCCTCCTCCACCACCAGGCCGCTGCGCTTGAGCAGCGGGCACTCGCCCAGCTCCACGGGCAGGCACTCCAGCCGGTTGCCTCGTAGCTCAATCTGGGTCAGGTTGGTCAGCTCGCCCACCCTCGAGGGCAGCGACTGCAACACGTTGTTGCCCAGGTGCAGGGCTCGCAGCTTCCGGCACTGGAAGAGCTCCGGGGGCAGCGCCTCGATCTGGAGGAGAAGGGAGGAGCAGGGGAAAAGTGAGGTGGGCATGCTCAGGCCTGAGGGCCTCTGGGCCTAGGCTTCCCTCCCCCAGCACCTTTGCTGGGGCCCATTTCAGCTCCCTGAGACCCCAGCTCCTGCACAATCTGGGCCAAAGTCTGGCTCACTTCCATCTGGACTTCTGGTCTCAGCTTTGCAGTCACTTCCTCCAGGAAGCCTTCCCTGACCTCCTCGGAAACCTATGGCACCTGTATCCCAACAGCATTGATGTCTCCATGGTGAAATTTTAATCGCCTGTTACCTCGGGACTGTAGGCCCCGAGAGGGCAGGACTGGGTTTACCTTGTCCCCACTGTCTCCCATCGCCTGGCACCCTAAGAAGCCTATCCTGCCAGCCAGCTACAACCAGCCCTCCACTCCTCCATTCCCCAGGGCTGTTGGTCCTGCCTGGTTTAAGAACAATTTATGAAAATAGAACAGTACACTGAGAAAACTCCACACCCTTACATGTTGCTGAGAACTGGGAGAGCTCGCCGATAGGGGTGAGAATCCCAGCTGTCTACTTCCCCTTCCTAAGCCTCAGTTTCCTCATCTGTCGTCCCAGGCTGATCATGAGTGCAGGAAGGTCCGTGTTGGCCTTTCAGAGTCCCCTCCTTCTGATGTTGCAAACTTTGAATAATGGGCACCACCCCCCATCAGCAGTGTACTACACAGGCAGGGCAGGCTCGTTCTGAGCACTTACAATATTAGCTCATTTAACCCTCGCAACTACCTCTAAATACTCTGTAAACACATTTCCCATTTTACAAATGGGGTAACTGAGGCCCTGAAAAAGCCAACTTGCCAAGAGATTCACAGCTGGCAAGTGGTAAAGCCAAGGTTTGAACCTGGTTCAACAGCCCACGCTCTGCTAACTGTCCACACTCTTGGTGGAACAAGGAGCAAACATGGGGCCTGAGTGGGGACACGATGTTTCCCAGCAAACAGGAAAGATTCCATAAATGCCAGTTCCATCCCTGCCCTTCTGCGAATGTCAGCTATAAACTCAAATTCTTACTGAGTCTATCTGTCCTGAAATGACCTCCTTCAGATGTGATGGGCAGGAGGGACCCTACCAGCTCTGAGGATGCTCTGTCACTGTCCCCTTTTCCTGCTGCTGAGGCCAAGGAGGCCTGGAGAGGTGGAATGCAGCGTGTCCATGCTGCAGAGCTGGGAAGGGTCAAGAGGGGACGTAAGCCTTGCTTGCTCCAACTCAGCCCTGCTGGAGCCCTATTTTGCCAAACATGGTGCTGTCAGCCATGTGACCCTGGGCAAGTCCCCTTCCCTCCCTGGACCTCAGTTTCCCCATCTGCAGAATAAAAAGGCTGGGACTCTGTGGCTGAGGACCTTTGTGCAGACTTGTTTCTCCACCTCACAGCCACTTTGGGAAGAGGAACCTGGTTCCAGATAAGGAACTTGTCCTCCAACAGGGATATCAGTGTGGCCACAGCTGGGCAGAGGCTACACCATGAGGGACACTCTGGCTTTTTAAAGAAACTCACGATGTGGGCTTCCAAAACTGCCACCCCTGTGCCCGACAGTCAGGAATGAGGCAGCGGTGGCTCCAATCAGCAGTGCCAAGTTCAGGGACATGAAGGTGAGAGAGCAGATGGCACAGGGCTCCAGCAGGACTAAGAGGCCGGAGCCCCCCAGACACCTTACTGTCCCCCACACTTGCCCCATGATGACACAGACAGTGGTCAGGGCAGCAGGAAAGGCTCAAGCAGAGCGCAACAGAGCTGGGGTTCATACGCAGAGCTCCCACCCTGAAAACTTCCTCCGCAGAACACCCCCTGCCCCAGCCAGTGAGCTCTCACTCCAGGCTCCACAGAGAAAAAGGAAGATACCTTCAGTGGCTCAGTGCCCCACTGTGGCTACATCTGTCCTCTGGACCTGTCCTTCCTGAGGTGTCGCTTGCTCCTGAAGGCTTGAAGTCCTTTCCCATCAGCCCCCCAATCGGCTTTCTCTCACCTCCTCAGGGGCCTCAGTGGTTTCCCCATCAGCACTGAAGTGGCCTCAAGTCTCCTTGGTCTTTGAAAAAAGACAACCCTTGCAGGAGCCTCTGGGGTGCTCCAGCCTTCCCTACAAACCATCTGGAAAGACGCCATCTCTGCTCAGCCCACTGTGATCTGGCTTCTGCCCCCGCCCACCCTTGAAAACTCTACGGCCAAAACCACAACTACCACCCTGACCCACTGACCTCAACCCCGAGCTGTGAGCCCAAGTGCTCCTGCCTGGCCTTGCTCTGCCATCGTCCATTGGAAGGCTCGGGCCAGACTTCCTTCTTCCCCCTCTATCCTCTCCCTGGAAATCTTGCCAAGGACCCCTCCTCACCCATGAGTCCTGGGGCAATGACACCATGAGCTTCAGTCTGACTCAACAAGGTCTCTGGAAGTCCCCGTGCCTCCTCCAGCATGCTGCTTCAATGACCCGGAGTCACCCCCGACAACTCCCTTCCTCCCCATCCAACCCAGCCCACATCCTGTGAGTTTCACCTCCAAAGTCTCTCCCAAACCTGCCCATGTCTCCCCATCCCTGGCAGTCTTTACCAGTGCAGGCATGCCCCTCCCCTGCTGCTGCACTTGGGTCTCTAAAACCCCACGACCTTCTCTTGCCCCCTCTACACCACTCTCTCACACTGCAGCAAGAGCAATCCTTCTAACTTGCAAGTCAGCTTGCTCCTCCATCCAACCAATCAACAAGAACTCAGTGAACATTTCCAACATGTCAGGCAGGCACTGAACGAAAGAGCCAAGGTCCTTGTCATGAGTGAGAGCTTACGGCCTGGCAAGGGGAATGGACAGGAAATAAACAAAAAGATGACCATCCCAATAAAAGTGGGAAGAAGAGGATGCACCTACCAGGCCTGGTCAACAGCCTGGCCTATGCTCCCAGGGGAAAGTCCAAATTGCAGGAGTGGCTCAAAGTTCCTCCCCAGACTTTCAGTTACTCTGGACTGAACCGACTAGACTCTCCCTTCTTCTCACCTGGCTAACTCTTCCTTGTCCCTTCCTCCAGAAAGCCTACAGGCCCTGGGCTAGTCAAGGTTGAGGCCACTCTGTGCTCCTAGGAGCCTCATGTCCCAGGGTAGCTCTTGTTGCACTGTGCTAGCTGTTGGTTATTTGTCTTTCCCCATCAGACAGAGAGCTCAGGATGGGTAACCTGTGGGCCTTTTTCATCCCTATGACACTAGCACCTCATTTCATGCTATAAATGCTCAAAAAACATTTGCCAAATCAATGAATGGATGGATGAGTGGATGAATGAATGCCTGCCTTGTCAAGGTATTCGTTAGCAGGAGTTTAAACCTTGGCGAACAGTCGTCAAGGGCCTGTGGCCTGTCTACCCACAGGCCAAGGAGCGAACCATCCAGCCCCAGAAGGAAGGAGAGGGGCTCTGGCTTCAAAGGAGGAGCCGGACTAGGACTGGCCCAAGTGCGCTCTTCTCCATATAAGGACTCTGGCATTCCAGGGGGCGGGGACAGGACGTGATTAATCAATGCAATAAACAGGGTGTCAGAGGGTCTCCTTCCTGGGGACAGAATGCCTGCCTGCCAACAGCTCCTTTCCTGAGAAATGACCTCAGCCGACTGGCATGACCTAATAGGCATGCTTGGGGTGAGGAGCTGGGGTGGGGGACAGGACAGGGAACCAGGTTGGAGGCTGGCTGCACCTTCTACCTGGTAGGAGGGCCCATCAAGTCCCTCCTACCCCCACCACACCATGCCTTCACAGCTCCCCGACAGAGCAGGCATTCCAAAGGGTGGTGGGATGACCAGTCTGACCCAATTCCAGGGCAATCTGGCCCAGCACTGTGCTCTCTGAAGAAGCCACTTGGTTCCCTAAACAGGGGATTTTTGGTGCTCTCCAAACATAGCTTTGCTCCAGGAGTCTAATTTTGCTGATCAGTGGGTCTGTCCCAGGCTCTAGGAGCCAATTCTCCAGGGTGAAGCCACCCAGGACCTTCTCCCTGATTCACTCTCCCACGTGTGCTCAGTCTTAATTTGGGGGAAGGGAACAGGACTTATCACCATCTCCGATAGATGGAGGACACAGGCTGTTTTGCAGTCAGGCTTGGGGAAGAAGGGAGGGGTGCTTCTAAGTGGTCTGAGGTCTGGCGTGCCCACACTCTCCAATCTGCGTGACACTGGAGAAGGCGTGTCCTTTCCTGGGCAGGGGCATTTCGGGGGCTGCCTGTCTCCATGTCTGGGCTGCTGGGGGACTGAGCCCTGCAGGAGGCTGACATAGAGCAAGTGCTCTCTGACCGACGGGGCTGCCCCATGCCATTCCTACGATGGAGGAGCCAGGGTGGTGGCTGAATCAGGGGCCCCCATGGTCTCCCAGTCCCTGGCCACAGACTTCCATCACTACCCACCTCACTGTGAGTCTCTGTCCTGTTCTTTCCAAGGTCAGCCCCCCTGCAGTCCCCAGGAGGAGTGGGCAGGGGGAGGTGCCTCCAGTGATTGTGACTTTGTTTCCACTGTAGAGGCAAGACCAGAAAGCCACAGGTGCACCCTGCCCTCAGCCACACCTGCCTGCCTCTGTGAGGGGCCCTTGCGTGGGGGCCTCCCCAGGCCAGGCGAGGGGCTGGTGCACAGGTGCTGCCACATGGACTGTTCAACGGTCTCTCGGGTGTCTCCAGGGTGTGGCCTCCCACACTGCCGGCCCACAACAGTTTGCACAATTTCCTCTCCAGAGGCAAGTGGTGACAAGTCAGCCCCAACTAAGCCCAGCTGTGCCCTCCACCAACCCCAAATGCAGAGGAGAGAGAAGGGGGAGTGGTGCTAGGAGCTCTGGGGACGGTTTGGCTTCACCTCTGTGGGCAGTAGCCACTACACAGTGTCTTTCCCTGGTGGGCCCAGATTGGTCCTTCAGCTCCCAATCTGGTCCTGGACAAGCTGAGGAAAATATCACCAGCTCCAGGCTAAGCCCCGCCTCCCACAACCCAGCCTCAAGAGATGGGAGAGAACCACAGGCTGTGGACATCCTGGCCCCACACACCCCTGCCTACAAGGAAGCCATACAAGGGCACCTCACAGACAGGCCCCACCTGGCCACACCATCCCTCCTGGCAGAACTCACTCTGTGGTGAAGACAAGCTCCCAACCCCAGAGATCCCGGTTCAGTCTGGAGGGGGATCCAGGAACTCTGTTTCCAACAAGCTCCTTCCAGGCACTTCTGGAAACCACAGGTGAGGCCCCGAGACACTGGGCCTCCTGGGTACCCCCACTGCGGACCATGGCTGGCTGGCTCCCCTACCTGCCCGCCCGCCCGCCAGCCCGTGTGTGTACAAAGCCACCCACAACCGGCCACTCACCCGGTTGGCTGTTACAGCCAGGTTCTGGAGGTTCTGCAGGAGGCCAATGTCGGCAGGGAGGAAGGTCAGGTTGTTGTGGCTGAGGTCCAGGTAGCGCAGCTTGCGGCAGTAGAAGAGCTGCGGGGGGATCTTCTCGATCTTGTTGCGGTTCAGGTAAAGGCGCTCCAGGTTGGTGAGGTTGCCCACCTGGATGGGGATGTAGGCGATGTGGTTGTACCACAGCTTAAGGCAGGTGAGGCGATGCAGGTGCTGGAAGCTGATGATCTCTTCGATGGTCTTAAGGTTGTTGTCCTTCAGGTCGATCTCCTGCAGGTTGTGGAGGCTGAAGATGGAGTGGGGGATGCGCTCCAGGTCGCAGCGGATCAGCTCCAGCTCCGTGAGGTTCACCATCTTCTTCAGGCTGTTGAGGACGATGAGCTTGGTGCCCTCGTTGTTGATGGACAGCTTCTGCAGGTGAACGCCCACGTCTGTGACCACCTGCGGCAGTTTGCTCAGGTTGCTCTTGAGCCGCAGCACCTTGAGGCGCTTGAGCTCGCGCAGCCCATCGATGACGATATAGCGATTGTTGTCTGCGCTCAGGTTGCCCGTCAGGTGCAGCTCCTCCAGCGTCTTCAGGCTGTAGATCCACAGCGGGATCTCTTTGATGTCTGTGAACTTGATGTGCAAAGCCCGTAGGTTCTCACGCAGGAAGGCCAAGGCAGGTGCCTCAATCTTGGCCGCCGTGTGGTACAGCCACAGCTCCTGGAGGCCCGTGAGCTGGGCGATGCTGGGTGGGATGGTCACGTCCGGGATCAGCTCCAGCTTCAGCACCTCCAGCTCGGTCAGGTCGAACACGGTGTCAGGGATGCCGCTGAGCATGAAGAGGTGCAGCTCCAGCTTGTCCTGTGCGTTCCTGGTGAGCCGCTGCCGCAGTTTGTCCAGCGTCCACTCGTTGTTGAGGTTCAGCTGCCGCAGTTTGTTCTCGCTCACCTCCGACAGGAAGACGGCGAAGCGCTTGGAGTAGAGCGGATCGTACTGGTCAATGAGGTGCAGCATAAAGGCGAAGTCATTTTTAACATCAGGGATGTCGCTGTAGCTGCTCTCCTCACGGATGGACTCGAACGAGTACTTCTTGAGGGAGCGTCGCAGCATCCACCAGAGCGTGTACATGCAGATGAGGCCGTAGAAGATGACCAGGCTGATGTAGAAGGACGCCAGGATCTTGAAGAGTGTGGCCAGGGGGTGGGCACAGCGGTAGGTGCGGTAGCCTGTCAGGCTCTCAATGTCCACAGTACAGTCCACGTCGAACTTGATGTTGTGCACGTAGTAGACGGTGTAGCAGATAATGAGGATGAACTTGATCACCTTGATGATGGTCTGTCGCATGTACAGGCGGTATACAATGTCCCCCTCCTCCACATGGGTCCGGAACTTCTTCACCTTCTCGAACAGAGCCTTGGCCTGCTCCCCCTCCTTCTTGTCCAGCACGCCCGTCTCTGAGCGGTCCACAATGCCCTGCTCAATCCGAGACTTGGTTCGCTGCAGCATGGGCACGGTGGCCTCCACGTCCTCACTGACCGTCGACGACTTCTTGTCCATGGACCCATTCATCTTGCTGAAGGCCGGCTTAGGGTCGCTCTCCTCCACTACCGTCTCTGACAAGGCCCGTGTGGTCCAAGGCGAGTCAAAGCACTTGAGCAGGATGGACACAAAGTGCTCCAGCTTCGAGCTGGTGCGTGGGAACTTGAACCAGAAGTTGCTGCAGGCCAGGAAGATGAGCGTGTGCAGAAGCACCAGGTAGGGAAAGTACTTAGCGAACCAGTGCAGACGGTTCTCATAGCACACAGCATCCACGTAGTTGTACTGGTGCCGATCCAGGTCATATTTGATGCCCGTGGGGCCCGTGCCAGAGGTGGGCAGGATCGTGGAGTTGGGGTAGGTGGGCTCTGAGCCAGAGGCCGCCCAGCTCCGGAACGAGTCATTGCAGGAACCCTTGGTGACCCACTTACAAGGCAGGCAGATCATCTTGTCCTGGGTGACCTGCAGCGTGCCCCCAAAGACCGCAATCATCAGCATGACAATGGAGATGTAGTCAGTGAACACATCCCACCATGGCTTTAGGATCCGGTACGCTGGCTGTGTGTCCGCAAAGTAGCGGAGCTCTGTCACCGGAATCATGGTTCAACCTGAAAGGGACCCACAGGAGGGGGTTACCGCAGGGTGGCCTGGCTTTCTGGGAACCAAGGGTCAGGGGAAGAAGACAATGGACCTGTTGTCCAAAATTCTACCTTGAGTCTTGTGGGAGCACAGCCTTGACGCTCATAAGCCAACCCATGGAGTGGCCTTTCTCCAGAAACCACCGGTGGCTAGGACACAATAGGGGGAAGGCAGGCAGCCTCCTCATTTAACAGACAGAAAGACTGAGCACTAAGGTCAGGGCCCAGGCTGACAGACTGCTCATGAGGCCTTACAGGGGCCCCCCTGATTTTCAGTGAGAGCTTTCAGGAATTCCTGTCTAGACCTCATCCTCTTAACGATCAGACTGACCAGAGGGGCTTGTTGAAAGTGCCCAGTGCACTCAGAACCAGCTGCCACGAAGCTGCTCCAGTCACCTGAAGAGACTTCTGTGATATGTAAGAAAAGCTAATGCAGAAGAGGGGACTTAATATAAACTTTTATTAAAAAAACTAGGTAAGTTTAAAAACTCCTACACATGTGCATGTAGTTCTGTCCACACAGGATTTGGTAAGCACTGGGGGAAACTGAAGGACACATACACACACAGTCGGTGTAATGACAGGTTCCTGAGGGAGGGGACCAAAAGAGAGGACCAGAGAACAAGACCATTCTCCACCTGAAGCTGGATGACATGATCACATGGAAGCATTTATGTAAAATTATCTCTGGCTGTGTGCATCCACATGTGTGTAAAAGGAAATGAAAAATGGCAGCAGCAGGTTCTCAGCCAGAGCCCAATCCGGCAGGTCTCAGGTAGAGCAGGGAATCTGGTTTTTTAATATGTGACTTTGGTGATGCGAATGATTGGCCAAATTTGGGAAACACCAGATAAGAAGCCACATTCAGGAAATCCATCCAGTGACATACAGGAGGTTTGCAACAAAATAAACATGCAAAAGGAATCCCGTCCTTGGTCGCCCTGCCAAGGAATGTTGCTCTTATAGCAAATGGTCTTTAAGATGTAATGAGGGGAGGCCGGGATGGCTCAGTGGGTTGGGCGCTCACTTTGCAGCGCCAGGGACGGAGGGTCGAGTCCCGGCCCCGGCCCGTGCGGGGCCATGTGCTGGGCTGGGAGCTCCCCCAGTTCAGTTCTCTCTCTGTCTCTCTCTCTCTGTTAAAAATAAATAAATAAATAGATAAATAAAAAAAATATATTAAGATGTAATGAGATGAAAAAGGTACTAGGTGCTCACGGGAGAATGCCCGGGAAAACAAAAGGCATAAGGACAAAACTGAAATCCCCTGTAATAACACCACCCAGGCTTACCCACTGTTAACTATGTAATGAGTAACAACTTTCTAGTCCTTTCTGTGTATTTAAAAATATATAAAATTGGGATTTTACTTTACACTCTATTTTCTAACCTATATTTTAAATACAAATGGGTTTGTTTCTCTTGAGAGAGGAACAAGGGTGCCCAGGTAATGGAACTGGGCCAGCTTATTTTGATTACTGATAATATAAATAATGACAATGGTAATGAACCTTCTTTATAAAACAGGGGCTTCCTGCAAACTTCCCATCCCATCCTTCTAGCACAAGCTTGTTCAACCTACGCCCACAAGCTGCATGCAGCCCAGATGGCTTTGAATGCGGCCCAACACAAATTCATAAACTTTCCTAAAACATTATGAGATTTATTTTGCAATGTTGTTTTTAGTTCATCAGTTATCATTAGTGTTATTGTATTTTCTGTCTAGCCACAAACGATTCTTCTTCCAATGTGGCCCAGGGAAGCCAAAAGATTGGACACCCCCATTCTAGGGCATTCTGGGATGGGTGAGGAGGCCGGGAGGAAAGCAAACCAGGACCCTGTGAGGGAATGAGGGCGCTCAGAAGGACGCTTGCCAGACACCATGGGGTCCTCCTCATTGAATCCTTTTGATGCCCAGATGCAGGACCTATCTTTGGGCCTATTTCACAGATGGGGGGAACCAAGGCTCAGGGAGGTGAAGTAACACGCCCAGTGTCACTCTGCTCCTGAGGGCAGAGCAGAAGCCAAGCCCTGGCCTATCCCTCCACCTCCCCACTCGGGTCCTTACCACGGTGTGGGCTTGCTTTCCACCTGCCCAGAGGCCCCATCCGCCAGCCATACCAAGACACAGCACAGGAGTGCAGCTTCCCCAACCCCCAGGGCTCTCAGAGTGCGGGTCACCGCAGGGCCAGCAGACATGACCGGTACCCTGGGCTGGTGGCTCCAACCCAGGGGTTGGCCCTCCTGGTGAGGCCAGATGCACAGGCCAAGGGAGTGCCCACCCCACCGGAAGGCCCAGGCCCTCTAATGACCAGCTGGCTCCTCAAACCACCCACACTCCTGGGAAAGTGGCACTCCAGGGGAGGGTCTGCTGAATCATGCAGCCGGCCTCCAGCTGAGACACCAGGCATGGAAGATACTTCATCTCTCCCTTCCTGGCTCCAAGTCCACATCGAGGGGGACGCCCAATGACTGGGGGACCGGAAAGGAGGAAGGGCCAAGGAAAGAGGGCCTGAGGCCTGTGACAGCCTGCCAGGAGAGTCCAGAGCAGTGCTCCACAGCAGGGTGCCAGGCACAGAGGGCGGGGTGGGGGCTGTTCATGACCAGGCAGGATGTGGTTGCAACCTCACCGTTTCAGAGCGGGTGTGGGTGTGGGTGTGTCAGGAGCCTGGTGAATACCCAGTCTCACAGTGAAGAGGTTCGTCTGGGCCCTGTGGTCTGGAGCTTTGCATATGTTGCTTTCCTGATTCCTGGTTCTGAGGTGGGAACTGTTCACAGCTTCATTTCCAGGTGAGGAAGTACGAGACTCAGAGAGGCAGGAAACTGTCCGGTCCGTTCTGTCCCAGCATGCTTGGCTCTCACCCCCACTCCACCCTCCAACACCTGGTCTCGAAGTACATCCTGAACTCTACTCAGCTCTTGGCTTGGTCCTATGGGAGCAATAAAAGTGACCAAGGTGTGTTCCCCACCTCAGGGGCCTCTCAGTCCAGTGTGAGCATGTGGGAAGGGATGGCAGAGACAGAAAAACTGGACCCTGTGGGTGGGCAGGGGCAGCTGTGGCTACAGCAGGAGAAAAAGATGCCAACTTCCTGCTGGGAAGAACTTCAAGGAGATGTGCCTTGAGCAGGCTCCCCGCCGGCTTTGGGCCTCAAGTTCTGCACAAACACAAAGGGCAGGACACTTCCCAGGGCTGCTGGGAAGAGTCCATGGAATTTCATGTTTTTACAGCGCTCGGTGCGTACAGATGGGGCCAGCAGTCAGTTCTAGCTGGTGTCAGTTGTCCTCAACCTCCTCCTCAGCACCTGGTAGAGACCAGATGCTCCTTGTGGACAGGAACACACAGTCGGTACTTGATAAACTTGATAATGGTTAAGATGGTACAAGGATTAGATCCTTGGTCCCTGGGGCTTCAAAGTTCTCTTAAGACCCCCTTATAGGGGAATAGGGCTGGAGTGGGTACAGCAAAGGGCCTGGGCTTCAGGGTGTGGCAGAGGGCAGCAGCCTCCTTTTCAGTTGGACCTGGCCGGGCTGGGCTTCCGGGGCAGAGGGAGGAAGCTGCCTAACCCCAAGGGCCCTGGAGAAGGTGACGGATCCCCCACAGGTAAGGAGCTTCGGTGCCCAGGAGCTGGGCGACTCAAGGTACCTAAGCACCTAAACACCTACAGTTACAGCAGCTCCCCATTCTGAGACTGACAACTCAGGGCCAAGCCCAGGAGGTGCACACTATGTTGGTGCCCATTTTTTTCCCTCTATTTTTTTATTGTGGTAAAATACATATAACATAAAAGTTTACCATTTTAAGGTGTATAGTTCAGTGGCATTAAGTACATTCATTTTGTTGTGCAACCATCACTTCCCCCCATCTCCCGAACTCTTTTGTCTTGCAAAGTTGAAACTCTGTACCCATTAAACAATAACCCCCATTTCCCCTCATCCCCCACCCCTGACAACCTCCATTCTACTTCCTGTTTCTGTCAATTTGAGAACTCTAGGTACCTCACATCACTGGAATCACACATTATTTGTCCTTTTGTGTCTAGCTTATGTTATTTAAGATTCTGAGGTTCATCCAGATTGTCTCATTTGTCAGAATTTCCTTCCTTTTTAAGGATATTCCTCATGCCCATTTTATGGACAAAGAAACTGAGGCACAACCCTCAACTTCACACTGCCAGTGACAGAGGCCACCTCCGCCTTCACACCCAGATCTGCATGGAGCCCAGACTCACAGCCCCTCCAGGGGCCATTCAGATTGAGCAGATCCCACCTGACAGCTGCCCCCAGGGGCACACTGGGTATGGTCAGGAGAGCAAGGAAGGGAAAGGGGGCAGATTCAAGAAAGTAGGGACCTTTTCCTCCAGTTAGGGAAAGGCCATTTCAGAAAGTTTCCTGACTGCGGCACATTCATCCCTGCCCTGTGCTTAGCCCTCCACAGCCAGCACCACCTCCTAGCAGAGGTGTGGAGCAGCTTCCGCCAGGGCAGAGTTAGAATGCACAGGTCCCACAATCCAGCAATTTCTCTCCAAGTTATTGATCTTGGAGAGTTACTTTACATATAAATTACATGTGACACCACCAACAGGAATGCCCACTGAAGAGTTATGCTTCTCTAATAGCAAAATTTTTTTAAATAAAAGTTTTATTTATTTATTTTTTTAAAGATTTATTTTATTGATTTTGACAGAGAGAGACAGAGACAGAGAGAGGCAGAGAGAAGGGGTAGGGCCCAAAACAATCTCTATAGTTGTACGTCATCAGTTTTTAACATGGTTTTGTTCCACACAGGTGGGCGGGGGCTGCGCAGGGTGGGAGCTGGGCTGGGGGTCTCCCACATGGGAGGCATGCCCCAGTTCAGCATATGGGTCCACATGGGCCGGGGCTGGGATTCGATCCTTGGTCCCTGGGGCTTCAAAGCGAGCACTTAACCCGCTGAGCCATTCCAGCTTTCCCTCTAATAGCAAAATTTCAGCAACACCCTATACATCCATCAAGTGGGGGAAGGATAAACAGCACTAATCATACAGCAGAATACAAACGCAATGGAAGTGAATGAATTATATCTACATGTGTCAACATGGATACACCTCAAAAACAATGTTGAGCCAAAAACAAGCTATAAAACAATACACACATTATATAAGGTTTTCTATAATGTATACATCCAAATGTTGTAAAGGTATAAAAACCTGCATGGAGAGCCCCAAAATCAAGGTCATAATTTCACCTATAGGGAGAAGAAAATGAGATTGGGGGAAAGATTTCAACTGTGCCTGAAAAAATTAAAGTCAGAGACAGAGAGAAAATATGAATGAGAAGCTGAAGCAATTACTGCAAAAAATTAAGGTCTGACAAGGCTGAGTCCCGGATAAAAGGTATTTGTTCTAGCATTAGACTTTTCGGTGCACTTAACCTGAAATATTCCATACAAAGTTTACCCAACAATCGTGTTTCTGCCCCTCCTGGCTGGCCCTCTCTGGTCCTCACACCTGCCACGCTCGGCTGGAGGCAGCAGCTACAGGACCAGTTGCCAGGGCAGCAGGTTCAGCTCCTTCCAACTGGCCTGCTCAAGGGTACAACAGCACCCATGGCCTGAGGATCCTGCAGACACAGCATCCTGCCCTGCCCCCAGGGAGATGCAGGCCAAGGCTCCTGGGGCAGGGCTGGAGCATCCCTTTCTGGGGAGTCAGATAAGCAACCCAGAGGGCCCCCAGCCTCCCCTTGGCAGCAGGCAGATCACAGGGAGTGCAAAGAACAAGAGCTTTGGAATTAGGGAGACTTAGCTTCACATCCAGCTCTAGCATGAAACAACTCTATGACACCAAGCAAATTATTTAGCCCCAGCCTCTGTTTTTGCAACTTTACGAACACAATGCTACTTACCTCATAGATCTGTCTACAGTGACCCAAAAGATGTCCAAGCAATATTAAGCAATAAAGAGATGCTGACCAGTATATAAAATGTATGATCTGTGAAAGAAGGCAGTCACTAAAGGACAAATATTGTACAATCGCACTGATATGAGGTCCCTAGACTTATAAAATTCATAGAGAAAGAAAGGAGAATGTTGGGAATGGTGGGTATGGGGGTGGGGGGTGGGGGGTGGGGGGTGGGAGGGTGAGCTGAGGGAGGGGACAATGAGGAGTTATTGTTTAATGGGGATAGAGTTTCAGTTTTGGAAGCTGAAAAGAGTTCTGGAGATGGATAGTGATGATGGTTGCACAACAGTGTGAATGTACTTAATGCCACTGAACTGTACACTTAAAAAATGATTAAGGGGAAGTTGGGGTGGCTCAGTGGGTTAAGCGCTCACTTTGCAGCCCCTGGGCCCAAGGATTGAATCCCGGCCCCGGCCCGTGTGGGCCCATATGCTGAACTGGGGAGTGCCCCCAGTTCAGCAGTTCAGTTCTCACCGGGTTGAGACCCCGGCCCAGTTCCTGCCCTGTGCAGCCCCGCCCACCTGTGAAATGAAACTATGTGGAAAAACCAATGATGTGCAACTATGGAGACTGTTCTGGGCCCTCCCCCTTTTCTCTGTCTCTGACTCTGTATCTCTGTCTCTCTTTGTCAAAAACAATAAATCTTAAAAAAAAAAAATGATTAAGATGAAGGGATACTGGGATAGCTCAGTGGTTCAGCACTTGCCTTGCGATTGTGAAGTCTGGGGTTCGATTCCCGGCCCGTGCAAACCCATATGCTGAACTACAATGCAACGGGTAACTGGCACGATGGCTCAGTGTTCCAAGCTGGAGGCCCCCAGTTTCATTCCTGCCCAACATAGTCCACATGTGGAATGAAACCATGTCACAACTAATGATGTACAACTATGGAGACCACTCTGGGCCCTCTCCCCTTCTCTCTCGCTCTCTCCTTCTCTCGAAACAATAAAAATAAAATCTTTTTAAAAATGGTTAAGATTGGGGAAGCCGGGATGGCTCAGTGGGTTGAGCGCTCGCTTTGCGGTGCCGGGGACCGAGGATCGAATCCTGACCCTGGCCCGTGCGGACCCATATGCTGGGCTGGGACCTCGCCCAGTTTAGTTCTCTCTCTGTCTCTGCATTGCTCTCTCTCTCTGTCAAAAATAAAAATAAATAAATAAATAAAATAAAATAAAATAAAAAATGGTTAAGATGGTACACTTTATGTTATTTACATTTTATCACAATAAAATAATTAGGGGAAAAATATAATCTCATTCTTGTTTTAAAAAAATTACATCAGTAACAAATTTATTACTGTATGTATAGAAAAATCTGGAAAGCTATACATAGAACAACATGTGGTTAAATCTGAGGACGGATAAGATTGTAGAGGGCTGTCTACGTTACACATTCTTCTAGTGTTTAAATTTGGTACTTCTCTAAGTTGCAAAAAAAGTACTTGGGAAAAAGCCAACAGGCCTTCCTCACTGTCTGGTTTCTAAGGACTGTAAGAGTTTACGAGAAGTACCTACCTTCTACTGCGTTGGGGAGAGGGCATCCGGGCCCACTGCCCTGCCCAGGGAGCAAGCACACTTCAACAGCGTGGGGTCCTCACCGCATGGAGGCAACGCCTAGGGTGGGGGAGCTCTGGGACCACTGCCTTTTTCTCTGAGCCCCAGTTTCCTCACCTATATAAATGTTCCCAACTATTACAGTACCCATCTCAGAGGCTTATTGTGAGAACTGAAAATAGGACAATGTGCGTTGTGTCAATCCAATGTCTGGGGTGGAGGACGGCAAGCTATACTTAAGTACAACCCAGCTGCCATGGCTGAAAATCCTCCTAGAACTAGCGGGGGTGACACCCAGGTGAGGGCGGAGCATAACACAAATACGGACAGCACAGACCAGGCCCCTGTCCTGGCTCAGGAACCCCTCACCCTTCCAAAAAGGATGAGGTGGAGAGGCAGCATTCTGCTCACAGAACCACCCCTTAGGTGTCCAGCCTGGTTCCCAATGTTGATTTCCTTCTGATGCTTCTTACAGACAGAAAAGTAGTCAAATAAATGATACACTGCTCTCCCCCACCACCACCCCCACCCTCTGACCCAGTCCAGAGGGAGACCACCCAACAAGCTCCAGCCCCCACTATGGCCTGCAGAGATTTGGCTCCCTCACCTGAGCGGTGGCAGCAGGCAGAGGGTAAACAAGGCACAGAGAGCCTTTTGTTGAAGACCAAATAGAGCCGCTGGGAACACGTCCCAGGAAGGAGGGGACATGGGAGGCTGGCAGCCCTCCCCCAGCCCTTCCCTCCACAGTTGGGAAGGCTGTCCCTTCAACACTCTCCCAGGGAAGAGGGCAGGGTCATTCCCAAGAGGCCCCAAGAAGACACTGGGTCACTGGCCCTCTCCCAGGAGGGCTCTGGGCCTGTGACTCTGCTTCTTGGTCAGCACCACCAGGCCTCTTCTGGTCCCAGAGCCAGTGGGGCAGGACAGGAGGCTACCACGTCATCTGGAGTGCTCAGCGCCCCCACACCCAGCTGGAGTGAGTCAGCGGCTGTAGCTGGGGGCGCTGCCTGTTTGGCCAGCTCCCTGTGTAGAAGGGCACACCCTCACTTCCCAGGGAAAGGGAGAGGGGAGACAGTGCAGGCCAGAGCAGGAGGGGAAACTTCCAAACTGCTCTCATATTTGGGCTGGGCCTCCTAAACAGGCACACCCTCCTGTTAGCTTGCTAGGGCAGGGCCTACCTTCTGGGGGAAAGGGTGACAGGTGAGGAGTTGCTCCACAGTGAGCCAAGTACACAGGAGCAGGAAGCCACGCTGGAAGAGCTTTCCCTCTACCCCTCCAGGCGGCGTTAGAGCTGCTGTTACCAACACTGCACTCAGCTTCCTGTGCCTCAGCTCCCAATCTCCACACAAAAGTAAGGTGGCTCCAGTGTGTGACCTCAGGAAAGTCCCTTCATCTCCCAGTGCTCTGTTTCCTCATCTGTAAAATGGGCTGACGAGTCTATTCCTCATAGGGTGGTGGTGAGGACTGAAGGAAGCAATTCATAAAACTTATGGCCCTGTCCCTGACATGCAGTTAAACTCTGTAATGTTAGCTGCTGTTACTATTATAGGTGCTATTATCAGTCCCTTTATGGGTGTGAACTGTGAGGCTCAGAGAGGTTAAGTGACATGTCCAAGGTCACAAAGCTAGATGATGGGAAAGATCACCCCAGATCTGACTTTCCATTGTACCAACCTGCCTCAAAGGTAAGCAGGTCTCCTGGGCCTACCCAGCACCCAGACCCCTGGCGATGCTTCCCAGGTCAAGATCCCCTTTTCCTGAGGGGGGCTTGAAAACAAGGTCTCTGCAGGGAACCAGAGCAGGCCATACTCGGATGCCTTGGTCTCTTGTGTACAGCTGTAAGGAAACTCTGGAAGGGAACACAGCTCTGAAGTCAGATGTTGGGTCTGGGCCTGTGGGAGCACAGACGCCTTACACACAGGTCCTAATCTGCTAGGAATACCAGCACTGCCTTCCTGGACAGATTATAGGATGGGCAGAAGCACCCACAAGAGGCTGCAGACACACCTGCTGAGATCCCAGGGGACTGGGATTGAGGGGGCCTGGTTGCAGGTGAGATGCCTGTGGCCCAGCTCTCTGGGCTAGAGGGGACGGTCCCTTGGGATGCTGAGCCAGGGCATCGGGTGGGAGATTCCTGCACCACCAATACCGCCTCTAAAGAGGTCCAGGTAGCACATGAGAGGCGTGGAATTTTATAGCCACTTTTACGCTGGTGGAATACTGCTTCAGGCATGAGGCTACATTGCAGCCATCTATTTAATTTTGAGGTTTTAAACCCTCCAGAGATGTGTAAATGTAGAACTTGCTATGAGATGCAGTAGAAATGCATCAAGAGAGACAGCAGGGGAGAATTGTGGCTGAGAGTAAAAGCTACTCTAGAAACCTCAACCCCACACATCCCTGATGAGGGAAGGTTAAATGCCCCCCCAACCCACCCCCCCCGCTGCAAATGGGAGGTCACTAAAACCCTCCTGAGGGGAGCTCAGCCGGCCTCAATTCCAAGGGTGTCAATTCTGGTGACAGAGGGACTCTATTACCAAGGATGGGGACCAGGACCGAAAGAGTTGTCCTGGTCTGTGTTTCCCCGCGTGGCCTACAGACCATCATCAGCCTGGGGAGCTTCTTCAAAGAGCAGATTCCTGGGCCCAGCTGCCAGGCTTTAAAGGAAGGTCTGTGGTGGTAAGAAATAACATTTTAAACAAGCTCCTGGGCAACTGTGAAGTCCCCCCCAAGCCCAAGAACCTTGAGAAACAGAAAAGTGGAAGATGGGTAGAAGCACAGGTTGTCAAGGCAAACACCCCAGGGTTCAAGTCCTGGTTTTGCCACTAAGTTGTACTACTTTGGGCAAGACCCCTCGTTTCACTGAGACTTGGTCCCCTGGCCCATAAAACGGTGAGATGACCTCACGTAGGTGGCAGGTAAGGTAGCAAATGTACGCAGTGACCTGGCTTACTGCCCAGTGCTGAAGCCACTAAGGATGGCCACAGGAACTGAAAGCCCTGCAGCTGGACGAAGGGAGAGGGTGAAGAGGCCAACTCCTAACAGTCTCTCGGCAAGACATATCTATGCAAGAAGAAAAGAGTCCAGGGAAAGGATGAGAGGGAGAAACATGGAAGAGAGAGGCATCGAGGCCAGTGAACTGAGAACCCTGCCAGTGAGGGAGACGTTTTCGGCAAAAACCTCATCTCCGGCTTGATCCTGCCAAACCACACTCTCCCCGCTCCACAAAACCAGGCTGCCAGGCCCGAAGCCCGCCCTGAGGTCACTTGTGACCCGAAAGAGCATCTGTAAACCCAGGTCACAAGGCAGCTCCTTCACCTTCTTCTCATTTGCCCACCCTCAAGGCTAAAACCTGAGAAGAGCATTGCAAGGGGGATCAAGACCGCCAGGAACTGCCAGGGTAAACTGAGTCAGGGCCAGGCTCAGGCACATGCAACTACTTGTGCGTGTCCCCTCAACCCTCCAATCCGGCCTCTGCCTTAGGCAGACAGGGAGGCCAAATTTCTCAGGCTGGGCCCTGCCATTCCCTCCACGCTGTCCCTGGCACGGAGGAGGAATTCTGATCTCAGATAAGAAGGTCCTGCTGCTTCCTGCTCATCTCTGGCCAGAGAGACTTCAGCGCAGGCCTTGCCTCTCTGCAGGACAGAGTTCCTCAAAACCAACAGGAAACTCCTACAGGGCAGGGCCCAGATTTGCTGACCTGGTCCCAATAAACAGGAGAATCAACAAAATCACACACCAGGTATTTCCCACCTCCCTCTGCTACTTAAAAACTCTAGCATGGTGAGGGAGGGGAGCAATGGGGGTGGGAGAACCAGGAGAGTGTTGGGACTTTCTGACTAGACACATACTCACAGACCACCCCTCGCCTGGGAAAGAAGTCCAAGGAAACCGTTAAATGAAGCAAGAGCAAGCTGTGAAACAGGACTTGATTTTGAATAAACAAGCAAATAGCAATAATACATGTGGGAGAAAAGACCCCTCCTCATTCACTTCTCTGGAGATGGGGATCTTTGGAAACTTCCATTTTCTATACGACATTAAAACTAAAACATTATAAAAACATAAGGAACATGCAACTATGTTGGTAATTAAAAAAAAAAAAAATTACTATTTCATTTCAAATCCAGGCTGGGGAGGGCCAGGCCCTAACAAAAAGCTGGCATGGGGAGACAGGGAGGCCTTGGGCACAGGGCACAGGCCCAAGTTCAAGTCGCATGTCTCTGTCTTCCTTCCTGATGAGTTTGGGTAAGTTGCTTCCTCCCTCTGAGCCTTAGTTTCCATATCTGTAAATGGGGGATAAAGGCCACTGCCTGAGCTTCTTCCGAGGATCGAAGGAGAAAGGGTGTGTTTAACAAATTATAAAGCAGGCAGTCAGTCCACACGCACACCTGATACGATTAGGGATCATGTTTTGGGACACGCATTCTAAGCGCCTTCCCCATGTCAACACATCTAATCTTCAAAATATTCTAAAGCAGGGACGTCCAATTTTTTGGCTTCCCCCGGCCACACATAAAATACACTAATGACAGCTTATGAGCTAAAAAAAAAAAATCTCATCATGTTTTAAGATAGTTTACGAATTTGTGTTGGGCCACATTCAAAGCCATCCTGGGCCACAAGCTGGACAAGCTTGTTCTAAAGGCAGGTAAGGTGCTAATATTATCCCCTGTTTATTGATGGGGAAACTGAGGCTCAGAGAGGTAGTGACTCCTAGAGCACGAGACAGCTAGAACGCCAACCCAGGGGGAAGCCGGGATGGCTCAGTGGGTTGGGTGCTCGCTTTGCAGAGCTGGGGACCAGGGATCGAATCCCGGCCCAGGCCCGTGCAGAACCCTAAGCTGAACTGGGAGCTCCCCCAGTTCCGTTCTCTCTCTGTCTCTCTCTCTCCCTCTGTCAAAAATAAATAAATAAATAAATAGAACTCCAACCCAGGTCTGACTACAAAGTGTTGGTTCTAACCAGTGCCTGCTTTTGAGAACTGCTTTCCAAAGAGTTGTCCAGTGAACCCTAGTCTCCAGAGGCCCAGCCACATGATCAAACACAACTTGCTAGCTCCCTTTCAGAGACTCATCACTCTCATGTCAAGCACTCAAGGCTCTGAGAAGTCCTGCAGCAAGGACAAGAAGTTGTTGCTGCCCACTGTGACCAAAGACACTGGTGTTCCATGGAGCACATCTTAGGATGTGTGATCACAAGATAGCATTCACAACAACCCAGACTGACGAGATCTGGGCTGAAGGAAGACAGAGACAGGCAGTGAAACTGCACATTGGCATTTGAAGAGTGCAGTAACCACACACTATTCAGCTGGCCACTGAGTCGGGAGAAGGAGCATTCTGTCTTCTGCCACCTCTGCCCTAATTGTCCTGGACCCACAGTGAGAAGAGCAAAGGAATGCCGAGACGGAGATGCTGCCTTGTGGTCCTCAGGCTGGGGAAGGCACCTGCATGGAGGCCGTGGCCGGCCTAGAGGGAGAGGGGCCCAGTCCTTACCCTGTGGACGGCTCTGCTATCTGCGCGCTGGCTGTCGGTGCTGAGGCTGGCCCACGCCTATCTGGGCAGGGTCCTGGCATTCCTTTTGCTCCATGGAAGCTGCCTCCCTGTGAGAAAGCAAGAGCTACTGTCAGCAGGGATATGTGTGACTATCAGAGTTACCTGCTGTGCTGCCAACATTTCCTGAGTGGCTGCTTGGTGCCAGGCCCTCAGCTGGGCTCTGGGGTGACAAGAGAGAATCAGATAGTCTATGGGGAAGATGCCAAGTCAACAGTTACAAATGGCTCCTGAGAGCCCAGGGCACTGCTGGGGGAGCCCAGAAGCTACAGGAACATGGAAAAAACACTAGACGCACACTGGAGGTTCAGGGAAGGCTTTCTGGAAAAAGTGTTGCCTGAGCTGACTGCTGAGGCAGAGGAGGAGTTGGAGAAAGAGCATTCCAGACAGAAGCAACAGCACATGTTTGCCTGCAGGGAACAGAACATGACATCTAGAGAATGCTAAGTGGTTCAGTCTGGCTAGATCCAGGTCTGGAGGTAGGAAGTGAAGAGAGATATACTGTAGTGGGTTAAGAAGGCAAAGACAAACCTTCAGTCCAGACACATGATTTGGACACAAACCCAAAACCCAACCATCATCTGTTAGTCAAGAAGCATTTAGCAAGCATCTATTACATGCTAGTACTCTGCTCAGAGCTGTCCACAAGAGTGAACAAGACAAGTTAGTAAGGTGGGGAGAGAAGTGTGATCAGACTAGAACAGGGGTAGGGGGGAAGTATTTAAATCAGCTAGGAGCTGGGCGTGTGGCCTGGCCAACAGGAAAGGCCAAAGGATAAGCGGGAGTTAGCAGGAAGGGGTGGGGAGTGCAGGCAGACAAAGGGACTTGACCGATTCTAGGAAGAATTGTGGAAACTTTCAATCATTTATACCAGTGAGTATTAACCACAGTTACTACTCAGTGCTAGGCACTGTGCTGGAAGGAAAGAAGCAGGCAACAGTCTCCACTCTCAAGGGGAGACAATAACCTATCAATCCCACACAGGGTAATGGCAATTAGGCTTAGGCACAGAGGTCACCTAAACCAATCTCTACCCCTGCCCCTCCCTCCTCAGCAAGGATGGGGGATAACCACTGGACAATCCAGTTCCTTGCCTGTGGCAGAGCCAGGACCAGAATTTGGGCCTGTAGACTCCCTTGTCATTGGTTCTTCTAGCCCTTCCTCTTCATATGGTGACTACCCTCTACAATCAGGGGTCCTCAAAATACAGCCCGCGGGCCACATGCGGCCCGCCGAAAACAATTTATCCGGCCCGCCAGGTGTTTTTGCCACCACTGCCTGTCCTGCTTAGCAGCTGATTCGTCCTGGGCCCACAGTCCGGCCCTCCAATGGTCTGAGGAACAGTGAGCTGGCTGGCCCCCTTTTTAAAAAGTTTTGGGACCCCTGCACTCAGAGCTAATGCCTCTTTCCTCTGAACTGCCTCTGTAATACTTTTCATTAAGTTGTATCCGTGTTTTCCTGTCTGCCTCTCCTCTCAGGGGCTGATCTCCTAGCACCATTTCTGGACCACACCAGGTACATACTAAAGGATGGCTGAATGAATGAATGAGTCAAAGGATGGAGAGATGATGTGCTGAGCTCTCGGGTCCCACATCCATCCCACCTGACTCCTCACGCGATCTTAGATCATTTTGCCTAGGCCTCAGTATCCACATATAAAAACCTGCAGTCACCTCCACCATCAGGAGAGGGAATCAGGAATCAAGGTGATTCCCTTCCTCCAACTCTTATGGGCAAGGTCCAGACCAAACCAGGCAGCAACCCAAGGCCAGCCACCTCGAGTTCTGACCTATTGGGGCAACCCTTAGGAGCCCCCACTGCCCAGCAAGGCCCCTCAAAGTTTGCAGAGGAAACTGCTCCCAAGGGATGGAGTACAAAAGTATCTGGTTGCTTTTAGGAGGAAGTCACGAACATTTCATGGGCTCCTGATCTGTGTCTCACAGCCTCTGGAGGGCAGTGGGGCATTAGATTAAACCCCCAAGTCTCCAAAACTGGGAAGACAGGAAGGCAGAGGCTATGTCATTCATGTCCCAACATCTCTCCAAAGGCTAGTCACTTGTCCTTGCCTCCCCTGATGAGCCAGAGGAAGACCTGACCTTCATGAAGGCAATGCCAATGTGACTGCCCACTGGCACTGCCCAGTCCCTCTGAACAAACTCCCACTCCTGCAGACCCTCCCCAGGAAGTATTACCACTGGCAGACCTCCTCCTCCTCCTGCCTCCAGTCTGTCTGTCCGCCAGCATGTTTGCTCAGATGGCAGGGGTTAGAGGGACTCCTAACGGAAAAGTCAGAGGCCCTTAGGCGGGGCTCAGCTCCCCTAAATCCCTCCTCCACCATTTAGACCCAAATTTCCCTCACCAAACTCTCTTCCTCCTCATCCTCATACCTCCTCCTCAAAAGGCTTGTTGGGTAGGGCAGGGGAATACTCGCCCCACACCCTTTCAGCCAAGTCCCTCTAAGGAGGAGGTTGCAAGACATCCCCCAACCATCTCTCCTTTCCAAAAAAGGCAGCAGTTGCATCAGCTGAGAGCCAGCCCAAGTTTGGTTCACTCCAGTCCAGACCAAGGAAGAAGCAATCAACAAAAGGAGCAGAATCATCATGAACCCTATGGACCCCGGCTATACTCCTTCAGCCTGGGAGCCAACTCTGCTGGGTCTCTAACTCGCCAACAGGGGGACCAGCCTGGACCTAATCAGATCTGGCTCTCAGGTCCGTCTGGATGCGCAGGACACAGGCTGACTCCAGGGTCCCAGACCCCAGACCTGTCTTCCCAGGAACCCCTGCCCGGACAGGCCCCAAGAGCTTAGCTAGGGATGCTGGCCTCAAGTCTTGGAACTGTTCCCGCCGGATCAAGAGGAGGAAGAGGTCCAAGGAGAGAGGGGAGCTCCGGGAACTCAGGAAAAAGGAGCAAGGGAAAACCTTTGAAAACGATAAACAGTTGGCAAGGAGAGCCCAGAGATGGAACCTCTACGAAGGTGTGTGTGTGTGTGTGTGTGTAGGAGTGAGCATCTGGGGGCACCCAGGGGATGACAAGGGGGCCTGGGGGAGCAGAGGCGGAAACTCCCGGTTCGTAGAGCGCAGGGAGGCACGGGGTACCTGGGAGGGGGCTCGCGCGCCGCGGCACCGGGGAGAGGGTGCGGCCCTGGAGACCGGGGGAGGGAGCCCGGGCGTAGGCAGAACTGAGCTATATCGCTGGAGGCCTCAAGGAGCCGGCCCCGGCGGGCAAAGCGGGCGCTGCCTGGGGCTCCCGGGGCCGGGCAGCTGGCCGGGGGCGTGCAGGAGTGGGTTCTGAGAGGTGACAGTTCGCGCCCCTTTCTCCACCCCACCCACTCACCTGGGCCCGCCGCGCCCGGCCGCCCAGCAGGCAGCGCCTGGACCCCGCCACTCAGTCCCGCCGCCGGCTACAGCGCCCCTCCGGCGCCTCCTTTTGTTTGTCCCTCACTGCACCACTCAGTCTCCTCCGCCCCGGAAGTGACGTCGCCGCCGGGCGCGAACGCGGCGGCCAGGGAGTCGCCATCTTTTTTAAGGGAACCTTCTCCGCTCGTTCAACCCATCCTCTCCCTGCTGACGCCATGTTGCTTTGGGGCGGAAGTAGCAGAGCCCGGGCTCGGCACCCTTAAAGGTACATAACCGGCTCTAACCTTCGGGGCGCCCTTGGTGATAAGAGGTGAAGTGGCTGAGGCGCAGGTGATCACTGATACCTGAGCGTTGCTACTCAGAGGTAAGGTGCCACGGCTGGAGAGCATGGTAACCAGTTCCAAGCTGGATTGTGTCAAAGTACTCGCAGAGTTTGGTGCTGCTGGATAGCCGAGTGGTACTCCAGCTGAGACCCGCCCTCAGGAATAAATTGCGCGCGCTTCTCGCTGACCCGCAGCCCACACTGGGACCCGCCAGGCTGGTCCTGTCTGCACCCATATCCCCTCCCCACCCCGCGATCGTACGGGTAGGGGAATGGAGCCCAAGGTAGCGCCACAAATTTTGAGCAGAGCCGGGGCTGGAACCCGGTCGCGAACTCCAGCTTTGTGGATGGAGAGTCCTCGCAGTTCCCAGGCTGATAATAGTAAAGGCAGCCACGTCATACAGTAATCCATACAATGGCAGTGTGCGCACCGGCCATCAGGTAAGATGCACAACAAGTTAACTGTGGTGGCCTCCGACAGCAGAACTCGGGGGGCCTGGGTACCTGGGCAAGGAAAAAGAATTTACTACCATGTGCACAGGTTGGTTATTTTTAAATAAACCCCTTCCTGCTGGGAGGTCTTGTTTGTCTGTGTTATTAGAGAAGGAAACAGGCTCCAGGAGGGCAGTCAGCTAGTGGAGAAGCTGGAATTTGAGCCCTGCAGAATTTTACACTAATGCCCACAGTTCTGGCTTATCGCCTCCCTACTGAGAACCCTTTTGTTACCAACCATGCAACACCCAGCGTGGGGCCTGGCACACAGCAGGTATCCAGTAACTGTTTATTGGCTGTTTGTTGACTGAACAAGTGGGACAAGAGACAACCTGAAGTGTAGAATGAAGAGAGGCAAACACTGGAGGCCAGAGCCCTGCCTGGAATTCAAGGCTTGCCTTTTGCCAGCCTTGAGGCTGTAAACCTGACACATCCCTCCCTGAGCCTATAAAACTGACAACCACAAACCCTAGCGGCTGACACTGAGTGTTCCCACCTGTCCTGTTTCAAGCAGATTAGTCCCATTTTACAGATCAGTAAGTGAAGCACAGAGAAGTTTAGAAAGTCGCCCAAGGGGAGTTCCCACGAGGCCTCCCTCACTTTCCGGGAGAGGTTGGGCCCCTTGATCTTGCCTCAGCCTCCTGAGATCTTCAGCACTCATCTTTGGGGAGCCTATGGTGTGTTAGCTGAGCTGCTGGAGGCTGAGGATCTGGTGGAGAACAGGACAGACAGACACACAGTTCTTGTCCTTGGAGTGTAGTGAGGGGGACAGAAACCCTGCAGTTAGCATCTCTGATGAGTGCTGTGGAGGGCAAAAACAATGAAGGAAGCACCTGGCTCAACCCTGAGTGGAGTCAGGGTTTCTCAAAGAAGGTGACTTTTAATCAGTGACTAAAAGATGCATAGGATGTCTGAAATGAGAAATGATGAGGCTGGAGGATCAAGTAGAGACATGCTTGTACCTGAAGGTAACTGACCTGATGGGAGACCATGCAGGTTAGAAACATTCAGCCTGGCTTCTGTGTGACTTGCTTTTTCCTCCTGGAGAACAATTCACATAGCAACATCTGTGGCTTCCCACCCAACACTCCACACTAAACCTTCCACATCTCCAAAGGCTCCCTAATTTTATAATCCAGGTGGAGGTGACAAAGAAACACAAGAGAGTTAAGAGCAATGAGGAAGTTTTTCACACTGATGCCCCTCCCCCCAATTATTTGGCTCCCAGAGTGGCAGCCAACTTGCTAATACAGAAACTGTCCATGTGAGGGGAAGCCGGGATGGCTCAGTGGGTTAAGCGCTCACTTTGCAGCCCCAGGGACTGAGGATCGAATCCCGGCCCCGGCCGCCCCTGCCCGTGCGGACCCATATACTGAGCTGGGGAGCTCCCCCAGTTCAGTTCTCTCTCTGTCTCTGTATCTTTCTCTCTCTCTTTCTCTCTGTCAAAAACAATAAGAAAAAGAATTAAAAAAAGAAACTGTCCATGTGAATAAAGGTGTCAACATAGGAAGCTCCTCCTGTCTTCCTGGCTAGATTCTAAGGTTGCCCATTTGCTGGGACCTCTAGCTGAACATGACTCCTCCCTCCTCCCTTCTGTAGCCAGCAAGCCAAAGTTACTCAAGCTGCACTGGAAGGGAGAGTAATCACTCTGCCCTCACAAGACGTGGGGCACCACCAGCTCCTTGGAAAATTTGTGCAACGCTCATCCTACTTCGTTATTCTAGGATAGTGGTGCGAGCTTTGAATTCACTGCTGGGGTCCTTCTGTGCGTTTCTAGGCCTCTGATTTTGGGTAAGTCATTTCCCCACTCTGAGCCTTAGTTTCTCCATCTGTAAAACTAATGTGACTCTGATGTTTCTGCCAGACACTAAATATATATACATATATATTTTCCCCCGTGTGTAAAACTGCTCTTAAGAGTGAGATTTCTGTTTTGGATATGGTTCTGTGCCAGGAGGAATAAGGAGTAGGGAACCTACTGTGTGGCTCACTCAGGGTCTCCACCCACCAACCTCTCTGGCCCTGGAACCTGCAGCCTGGGCTCCAGAAGTCCTTTCTCCTTTGTCAACTCCAACCCCGGGGGAAATGTGTATAAGTCAGTGTGCTTGTTAGAGTTTCCTAAACAGGCTGTCACCTCCCTTGGGGTAGAACCATTGACTTGACAAGTTTTTACCAAACACTTGTCTCACAGATACTTTGTTTTAGATTCTCTCCTTGGCCCCCCACCCCCCAAAATCAGGATTCATTATCTGACAAGAGACTTTGTTGTCCTGCTTGGTTAACTAACTTTATGAAAACTTATAGGTATGAATATTAATAGTAAAGTGTATGGTGGGCCAGGACCTGTGCTAAATGCTTTCTGTGAGTGATTGTGTTGTTACTGTCCCCATTGTACAGACTAGGAAGCTGAGCCTAGAGAGGCTGTGGTGTGACATGACCAAGGTCCCGTAGCTAGTTCAGAGTGGAGGCGGGATCGTTTTACTCTAGTCCAAGTCCAAGCTTTCATCCTCCGTGACTGTTCATGTGACAGACTGACCTGGCCTGGGCTTGGTACCCCTGCCGCAGGCCCCTGATCCAGAGGTACTCTGGTTTGTGTTTTCTCAATAACTGGGAAGCTGCTGACGTTTTGAGCCCAGGAATGCTATACATTCATCGAGGCCCGGGATAGAGGAGCACAATACAGAACTGACTCACCCCAAATGCCAAATGTGCCCTTATTGAGAAACACTGAAACCAAATGTCCTTATTGCAAAAAGTTGCTTCAGGTGATGTGGGGCCAGCCAAAATCAACTTACCTGCCCTTGCAAGCTGCCATTCAGGGAGGAAGCTGGACAAGGCATGGCTCCTGTCCCCAAGGGCTGATGGTCTCCTGCCATCGATGAGCTGATAGTGGTACCAGCACCCACCTCCTGAAAGAGGGATTTGAGGGAAATGGGAAGTAGGGTGTGAATCCCATCTCAGGCTCTCTCAGCTGAGTGAGCTTTGCTCATTCTCCTTCTGGAAGAAAGGACGATAATGCCTTCCTAGTAGACTTGTGAAGCTTAGAGATTTAGCACAGGGGTCCAGCACATAATAAGTGCTCTCTGAGTTCAGAGAAGGGGTCAGGTAGACACAGAAGGCTTCAGAGAGGAGGCAGGGCTAGAGGATGGGATTAGAGGGCATGCTAGGCAGAGGAACAGCATGAGCAAAGGTGGGCAACGTTTATTCAAAAGCAAAGGATTTGTACATTCAGAAGAGAAAAGAGGGAAAGCTGCGATGGCTCAGTGGGTTAGGCGCTCACTTTGCAGCCCCGGGGACTGGGGATCGAATCCCGGCCCCAGCCCGTGCAGACCCATATGCTGAACTGGGGAGTGCCTCCAGTTCGGTTCTCACCAGGGTAGGACCCCGGCCCAGTTCCTGCCCTGTGCAGCCCCGCCACCTGTGGAATGAAACTATGTGGAAAAACCAATGATGTGCAACTATGGAGACTGTTCTGGGCCCTCCCCCTTCTCTCTGTCTGTCTGTCTCTCTCTGTCAAAAACAATAAAAATAAATCTTTAAAAAAGAAGAGAAGAGAGGATGACAACTGCAAGGTTTAGATTCAGGCTAGCTCCAAAGGCCAGGCTAAGGAGGATTTGGACTTTGATATCAATGCTGGCTGCCTGGCAAGGCCAGTCTTTTTTTTTTTTTTTTTTTTAAAGATTTATTTATTGGTTTTGACAGAGAGAGATACAGTCAGAGACAGAGAGAAGGGGGAGGGCCCAGAACCGTCTCCATAGTTGCACATCATTGGTTTTTCCACATAGTTTCATTCCACAGCTGGGCAGGGCTGCACAGGGCAGGAACTGGGCCAGGGTCTCGCCCCAGTGAGAACCGAACTGGGGGACTCCCCAGCTCAGCATATGGGTCCATACGGGCCGGGGCTGGGATTCGATCCTTGGTCCCTGGGGCTTCAAAGTGAGCGCCTAGCCCACTGAGCCATCCCGGCTTCCCAAGGCCAGTCTTAACAGTAAGCGTAACTGACCTCAGCTATAATACCAGAGTACTGGCCACTGAGGCCTTTCTCTAGGGGTCATTCAGCTGCTAATCAGGTCATGGTGCCTTCTGGGCAAGAATGTAGCCAGTAGTTGCGCAGGCTGATGGAGGTGTGTGTTGGGGGAGGACACTGACCACTGGCCACTGGCCCCTGACCTGGCAGCAAGGAAGCCTGGGATCTGAGATTCCTGGGGAGCTGCACTAGAAGGTGTCCTGTAGGTTATCTGGTGCATTTCAGGTGGGGTTGGCCTCCTGGAAGCTGCCACAATGCCAGAGCTCCCTGCATTGCAGCACTTTTCCCCTGATTTATTTCTAAGTAATAATAATGGTGATGACATTTGTTGAACACTGACTGCCGGACATCATGCTAAGTGATTTCATGTCACCTCATTGATGTATTGCTACAATCTTCAGAGGCAGGTATTATCATTCTCATTTCTGAAATTATTCTGAGAAAGATTTAGTAATTTGCCCAAAGGCACACAGCTGGTAAATGGCTTCAGCCCAAGGTCTGTCAGATTCCAGAGCTTCACAATCTCATTTGAAAAAAAAGGGCAGCTGGGGTGGCTCAGTGGGTTAAGCACTGGCTTTGCAGCCCTGGGGACCGAGGACCAAATCCCAGCCCTGGCCCGTGCAGAACTGGGGTGTGCTTCCCATGTGGGAGGCCCCCAGTTCGGTTCTTGCCCCCAAGTTGGGCCCCTGGCTCAAGGGGGAGCGCCTCCCATTTGGGAGGCCCCAGCCAAGTTCCTGCCCTGTGTGGCCTCCGCCCACCAGTATGGAATAAAATCATGTTGAAAAACTGATGTTGTGCAACTATGGAGACTGCCCTGGGCTCTCCTGCTTCTCTCTGTCTCTGTCAAAAACAATAAAATAAATCTTTAAAACAAAAACAAAAACAAAATCAAACTGTATAGTTTATTTGATCCCAACCCATTCCCAGAGAAAACTACTGTTAATAATTTAGTGATGTCCCTGGAACATCCTAATACACAAACATATATGTAATTAAGCAGTCCTTGCTTTGTACAGTTCTGATAGGAACAAGTTTTAGGTACCACCATTTAAAGTAAATTTTAGTTTTTATGCATCAAAGGACACCAGTCCCTCAACAACATGGTTCAAATTTCAGTTGCCATGTTATATTAACTACAAATAAATACATGATATGTGAACTTTACCACTATGGACTAATAGATGTGTATAATGGTCAGTGACCATCACATCACTTCTTTCAAAGCCTGTCATTGCTTGGTCACCAGGCATGTTATTTAGTTCATATACAGACAGCAAAGCATGTACTTGTGCTGCCTCATGTCTCTCAGAGGTAAACCCATGTGACATTTTACAAAAACAGATCATCAAAAGAAAGGATGGGGGAAAGCTGGAATGGCTCAGTGGGTTAAGCGCTCACTTTGAAGCCCCGGGGACTGAGGATCGAATCCTGGCCCTGGCCATGTGGACCCACATGCTGAACTGAGGTGTGCCCCCAGTTCAGTTCTTGCCGGGACCTATCCGGGAGGCTCCAGGCCCAGTCCTTGCCCTGCGCAGTCCTGCGCCCACCTGTGGAGTGAAACTATATGGAAAACTAATGTCAACTATGGAGACTGTTCTGGGCCCTCCCCCTTCTCTTTTTTTTTTTTTTTTTTTTTAAATGGTTTTTTTTTTTTGT
>PVKE010012094.1:0-32114 GCA_004027555.1 Craseonycteris thonglongyai
TAGTGTGTACACTGGTTAGTTGGGTAGATCCACCATGAAAGCCTAGGAAGGAAAAGATTTGCTATGATTTACCCAAGGTCCACCCTTCTGAGAGGTGGAACAGGCCTCAGCCCAGGGTCTCTGGTTTATAAATCCCGTGCTTTTTCTGATATATCAGACAGTAGTGTTGGTATTCATCAAAGTAGGTGGAGACTAGCATCATTACTATTTCATTACCCTTAATCAAGTCACTGTTAATTACTATTACTCTATTACTATTAATTTATTAATTAAATCATTCTTAGTTCTGTTAATGAGATTTTGTTAGAAATCTGCTTCAAATACAGGTAGAATATTATGGCAAATCTTTGTAAAACAAGATTTTTACAGTACAGTTATCATTGTGTGTGTGTGTGTGTGTGTGTGTGTGAGAGAGAGAGAAAGTGTGTGTGAGAAAAAGAGCACTTTAAACATTTCCCTCAAAGTCTTATGACCAGGATAGGGGAGGCTCTGTTGACTACGCAAAGGGCATGCAGGCAGAAGACCTAATTGAGCCTTAGTCCTACAGTTTGTTTAGCTGTGTGACCCTGGAAACTTGGTTAACCTATCAGGTCCTTCATTTCCTCAGCTGTCAAATAGGATTAATGATAACTCTACCCTTCCTATTTCAGAAGATTATTGGCAGGAATAAATGAGATACTAAGTGGGAAAAGTGCTAAAGGATTGAAGAACGTTACAGAAATGTTGGTATGAGGTATACCGGTATACATGGTGAGGGGCCTGCAGCAAGCAGAGGTCTTAAGACCACTGAAGTTGATGCTCTTTCTTCCTTAAAGTTATGAAAAGAGAGAAAAGAATGGTTTTAACAAAATCTACTCAGCGTTTCCTGTTTAAGAAAGAATAGAGCAAATTTTTTAGCTGTGTACGTTTATAAGTAAGTTGACAAGTTTGGGGAAGAAGTTTATTGTGATTGTATGATTTTTCCCTTACTTGAAAAATCTATAACTTCATTTTCACTTTAGAGGAGGTGTTCAGCATTATGAGTTGGGATCACATTGAATGAAGTCTGAAAGCTAGTAAGTTCAAGAAAAAGAGGGAGATGACTCTTCACAGTGGGTTCTATGGAGCCACCTCAAGGGTCAAAGAATGAAAAGATCTGGGCCCCTTTCCACTCGTGGTAGGGTGAGCCCATCTCAGTGACTTCCCAGGCAGTCTAGTGACTTGCATGGTGATGAACATAGCCCTGCCGGTGGTTGCTCTCCCTTCACAATTGTGTGCATGTGCTGCCCTTCCCTAGTTTCTGCTCCTTTCTTACCCAGCCTAAGCTGTACAGTCAACTTCTGATTTTTTGATTTCAAAGAATGCAGAGTAGATAAGGATTTCTGTCCTATGGACGTGGGACAAAAATCCTTGTCCCACAGATTTTTGGGACAAAAATCGGACGTCCATAGGACAGAAATCCTTGTTTACTCTACATTCTTCCTTCGTCTTAACACCTGAGGTTTCTGGGCTACCTCATCAGAAATGGCCTTTTGGCCCATTTTATCTCATAACAAAATTTTGCTTATTAGTAAACTTTTCTGTTGCCATCTAGCATATTGAGCTGCTTTACTTTTCTGCTTGCTCCTAATGATTCATCAAAGTTTAAAATGGTAGCCATCCTCTAGAGCCAACTCAAATATACATCCAAATTTCCTAATCCATTCGCACAGCTGTTACCAGAAACACAACTATACTAATATGGCCAGTCCCTGTCTCCACTGGTCCAATCCAGAGGCATTTCTTCAAGCCCTTATCTAGGTATGACTTTATGTGAGGACCTTGGAGTAAAACACAGCACATTGTTTTACCTGCAGAAGAGCACTGTAGGGCAAAAGGGGCAGTGGCCTTCACTTTCCACTGGCCAACCAACTCTGTGGCCCCATTCTACTTCTCTGGACCTCTCTTTTCTTGTCTCTCTATAAGACAGTTGAACTTGATGCTATGGCCTCTTTTAGTTCTGACTCTAATGATTTAATTTTCTGCTTTGGTTGATTTTAATATGTGAAAAACCATACATCAAACCTAACCCCTCCCTGCCCACCACCCCAAGGATTCAAACTTTGAATGGTTTTTCCTAGTAAGTCTGAAATGTGCACAAAGCCATTCATGTGAACTCATCCAGGCCATACCATGACAGTAGACCATCTAACTAATGATTGGGAATGTGATTTATGGTAGCAGTTGCTGGGATCTGAATAGAGAATTTTCTTTCTTCAAAACTAGTTTACTTCAATGGAAGTTAGAACCCTGAACCTTAGACATTTTTCCAGGCACTTCCTCAGACAGAATTTGTAGAAGACCCAGCTGCTCTTGCTGAAATACTTGTATTTTATTTAATGGTAGCTTACACATTTGCACAGTGTTTTTCCTTACATGTTTATCTGATCTTTTCAAAACCTCTGTAGTATAACCAAGGCAGTTATGACCATTCCTGGGAAATGTCCACTTCCAGTGTGCCTGTGTCATGGATTCCACCACTTCAACCAAGGTGTAGTGTGTGCCTCACTGTGCTGCTTATGGGGAAACACATTCATTAGCACTGTTTGGCAAAACCTTTCATTTTACATTAACTACTGGAAAAGTAAATAGTAATCCCCTAGATAACATTAATGAGTAAATATAGTTGGATTGCATTGTACAGAATGCTAACAATCCTCCTCCAAGGGTGCAGTCTCATGCTGACTTTAGAAACCCAGAGAAGCTGCCACTGGTATCAGACGTTTAATCACACGTTTTATTTATGGTCCATGGGGCAATATCTCTTAAGTGAAACACTGGCATTCTTTACTAAATTTTGCTTTATGTTATAGTTGTAAGTAACCTTGGAGGTCATTTTTATGGGTTAAACTGTGTACCCTGAAAATTCATACATTGAAGTCCTAAACCCCCAGCACCTTTCGATCCTCAGACCCGGGGCTGCAAGATGAGCACTCAACCCACTGAGCCATTCCAGCATCCTGAAGATAGGCTCTTTAAAGAGGCAGTTAAGTTAAAATGAGGTCATTAGGGTAGGCCTTAATCTAATAAGACCTTTGCCCTTATGAGAAGACATTGGGACACAGACACACGGAGGGAAGATCATGTGAAGATTTAGGGAAAAGATGGCCATCCACAAGGCAAGGAGAGAGTCCTCCAGAAGAAACTAATCCTGCTGCCACCTTGATCTCAGACTTCTAGTCTCCAGAATTGTAAGAAAATTTAATTCTATTGTTTAAGCCATCCAGTCTATTAATTACAGTAGCCCTGGCAAACTAATATAGTCACATAGGTCTAGCTTCATCCCAGTTTAGGTCTCTTCCTCTTAATTCTTGGCAGATGGTTATTTTGCCTTGGCTTGGCTGTGTCTAGTGATGTGGAACTGGCTTCCTCACAAGGTAGATAAGATTTTGTGTCACTTAGGACTCTTTCACTTGAAGTCACAGAAAAACTTATTCAGAATGGCTTAGGTCTAACTGAAAAAAACTAGCAAGTGGCCTTAGGTGTAGCTTTAGCCAGTTCTCAAATGCTGCAATCCATCTACTAACTCTGTCTCCTATTGGGTAGGCTTCTTTCCCAGGCCTGTGCTGGAGGAATCAGCCAGGTCCAGGCTCTCATATTCCAAGGATCAAGTCCAGCTGAAAAGAGAGAATCCTGTGTTCCGTAGTTTCTGCTTAGCAGCTAAAACAATATCTATTGTACTGACTGCCCACAGATCTGATTTGGAGCTAGCGCAGCCCACTCCCTCTTCAGCAGAAAAGCCCTTCCAATATTTGAACGTCCCTTCTGCAGCTTTTATGTCTCCTGTTCCCTCAAGGATTTTTTCTAGAAATCTTATCCTAGACATCTTCTTTTTCCCTCTTCTTTTTCTGCTCACCCCACCCCCCAACCCCCCATTTTTTTATGGTCAGTGATCTCTTAATTGTTCCCACTTCCTCCTGTGGTTTGGCCAAAGTAAAAAACAATGGAATTATTGTCTTCTTTTGGTTTGGTCATGATGTTCTTTCAGCCTGAATTTTGAATTTATTTAGTTCCCTCAAATTTAGCTTAGGGTCAAGTAAACCCTTGAAGCCTTTTTCAAGTTAATTGCTATGACAAATGTCAATCATTCTTTTACCTACAAATTATAGAATTTGTATTTTATGTATACCTTGGGCCATTTTATGGAAAATTTTTAAACAAATCATTGGGGGGTGTGTGTGTGTGTGTGTGTGTGTGTGTGTGTGTGTGTGTGTGTGTGTGTGTGGTCATTTGACTTTTACCCAAATGAAAACTATAACAATAACATAGCATATTGTGCTTCCAAGTGGTTGGGTTCCATTAATCAATCTTCTGTTTTGTTTTAAACATCATTATTTTTCTACCTGGAGATATACACAACCTAAGAAAAAATAGATAAAATGAAAGAACAATGGAGAGATATAAATGTGAACAGGGACCAGCACAGTAACCTGACTGATAGTTACCATAATTATGCTCTTAGCTTATCAATCACTTGGGGAAGAAAGATTTGAAAGCAGCAAAATATATAGTGACTGATCACCAGCAGAGACTCAGACTTCACTTTTACACATACTCAGCTAAATAAATATTTTCCCCCGTTCACTCTTCTGACATACAATGTGGTTGCTATGCTCTGTTCAATAACAGTGGGTCAGTGACCAGCTAGCTACACCTGCTTGGTGATAGAAGCTTGATGGCTTCCAGGATCTCCACTGATGATCCCTTTAACTATGCTGTAGTTCATGTAGAAGTGCCACTGGCTCTGAGCTTTGTGGCTTGTATGTTAACTCTTACTCTTCTGGTGAGATAGGCTTGTGGGTACTGAAGAACCCTGTTATCTGCTTGTGCACATGCATTGAGGATATATTGCTTGGGTGCTTCAGGAGTCCCCAAATAAGCAAACTATAGTCAGCAATTCATTGAGTTATTGTTTTCCACATAAATGACTTAATATTTATATTCAAGCATAGCCTATTAACTTGAACCAAAAATGTTGCCAAATGTGGACATCCATTTTTTTTTTTTATCATCCTAGTTCTAGGTCTGTTTTATAAGTCAGTTCATTCCTTCACATGCCAATCACTTATTCCTGTACCATAATCAGGTATTTTAACATATATATGTATATAATTATTATATAAGTGTAATATGTGCATAGTTTATATTTAAACTTTGTTTACCACCATATCCCTGGCACTTAGCACAGAGTGCGTTTAACAAATACATATTTGTTGAATGATGTTCTATTTAAAGTATTCGTATTTTCCCTACACTCTATGAATATTTATTGACTGCCTGCTATGAGTCAAGCACTAGAGATAGGACTGAGCCAACATAATATGAAATAGACCTCACCCTGTGTGGAGCACACAGTCAGATTGTCATATGGTTACAACTGAAGTAAGGGTTGTGAGGAGAACAGTGTGATGCTGTGATCACATATAAAGGAGCAGAGTGAGATCTAAAAGAAGAGTGGGACATCAAGTCACAGTTAGGGATGGGTGGGGACAGTGGCCCAGTGGGTCCATTTGGAATTCATGTGGCTAGGCAAGAGAGTTAGGCTGAGTGTTGTGCTAGACAGGCTACAAGGAAAGATGTTAATAATAGCATCTTGTTTTCTATTACCAGTTTTGAGTCTGGGGTTCCCATTTTATTATATATACTTTCTGATGATCCAGGTGACTCATAAAGCAAACAGATACTTTTGTTAAGTCTGTCTCCACATATTGGCATTTTCTTTGTCCAGAAAGAATATAATGATGGCAAAGCTGATTATTTCATGTACCTTTCCTAACTATTTGTATGACTATATGATTTACTCACATCCAGTCTCACAACAGATTCACATGATAGTAATAATATTGAAAATTAACTTAGCTAGGATGTCATGTTGTTTTTAAGGCAATATGGAAACCCAGATACAGATACCTTCATGTTTGAGAGCCATTGATCAGATGTCCTATATCATTTACTGTGCCGATTTATAACTACATGAAACATAGTGATTGGTTTCTACTCATTCCTTGAGAAAGTAGATATGCACATGGAAAAAAATTCAAAGAGTACTAGATATATTCAGTAAAGTCTCTCCCCCACCATCTGGGACAGCCCCTCGTTCCACTTCCTATAGACCACCAGTGATATCCTCCCAGAAATAATTCTATTCACAAGTTCATTCACAAGTTCATTCACATATACATAAATCTTTCTCTGGCATAAATATTAGATGCTATACTTACTCTTCTGCAGTGACTTTTGGCTTGCTTTAAAAGTATTAAGTAGTTAGTGGTTGGTGGATTAACGATAAGACATAACGTATTTACAACTTAAACATTATAGATCAGAAAAATCTAAAAACATTTACTAATCTTTTGATGTAGGACTACACCTTTTCTTTGAAAAAAAAAATTATGTTTATTGTGGTTAAACCACACCTATAATCCATGGTTCCTATAAGTTCTGGTTTCTTAATTGTGGAACACAAACTTAAAGAAACTTTTAAACAATCTGAGAGCAGAATTATTTTAGTTTTTTATTATTTTAACTTCAATTTTTTATGGTTGTCTTTCCCATGGCTAATTGGACAGTTTATTTTTACCTTTTGAGTATTTATTGTCATGCAGTTATTAAAAAGTGCATAATTGACTATACACACTCAAGATCTACAGAAATATACTTTTTAGACAATGAAGGGCAAATTTCCAAGATAACCATCCCTTATGGTTTGTTTTCTGTCTCCTTCTAGATTGTTTATATATCAGTATAACTTGAATATGGACATACAAACACATGACATTTTATGGCACAATGACCAGGAAGACATGGTTTTAAAGAGATTCATCTAATGGTTCTCAACAGGAGGTATTTAGAAGTGTGTGGAAGGGATTTTTAGTTGTTTCATAGACAGGCATTTAGCATGTAGGGGTCAGGGATCTAATATCCTCCAGTGAATAGTTAGGTCCCATACAGTAGAGAATTATACCATCCAAAATGATAGTAGCCAATTAAGAAACATTGTTTTTAAAGAAAACAGTGCTGCTTTTTGCCATCATATTTTTATCAGTTTATGTAAGATTATAGTAAGTATGTTATTATAGATTCACTGAGTACTTGAGCAAAGCAGACTTATTTTGAATACAAAGTTAAAAAAAATATATTGTCCTTGTTTCCCAGGAACTCACAATCTCCTGTATGCAGCAGTTGAAGACTGTGACAAGTACTCTGGAATATAACAGAGGAACGGGGGAAGATAGGATCAGTTATACTTGGAGACAGACATCTGGCGAGGTTTCTTGGAAGGGGAGATCCCT
The DNA here is from genome assembly GCA_004027555.1 of Craseonycteris thonglongyai. Classification (NCBI taxonomy): domain Eukaryota; kingdom Metazoa; phylum Chordata; class Mammalia; order Chiroptera; family Craseonycteridae; genus Craseonycteris; species Craseonycteris thonglongyai. The sequence goes on from PVKE010012094.1 coordinate 7,311, forward strand.
TTCAAGGATAGGACTCTCACAATTAGAGGTAGCAGTGCCAGAAGTCATGTCTTGGAAAAAAAGGAGAAATATGCCATTAGTTCTGCCAGTTGTAGCTGCACACTTAGTCTGGGCATGAGATATGGCAGCTCCTACCACATGTTGCTTAAGTCACTAACTGACTCTGGCCACGTTTTCTCCCCTCTGTCTGACTGCTTTTGCTACCATTGTGGCATAAGAAGAGTGTACCATGATGGCAGCTCAGGCCACTTGACTTGGGGTAGGAATTCCAAGGAATGCCAACTATGATCCTTTCAAACCAGCCAGCCTTGAGCATGGGACATAGGATGGCAGGAAATGCCACAATGAGAGGACAAGAAAGGAGAGAGAAGACAGCAGATTCTAGACAGTAATAATAAAACCCAATTTAGCTAGAGGGGCAGAGAAAACATTAATTACATAATGGAGGTTGGTTGGGAGCAGGAGGATGAATATGAGAAAAGAGGAATTTTGTAAATGAAAATGTAACTCTTTCAAGGCTTAACCTTATATTTTAATGATTTTCTAAAGAGTTAAGATATATATTTTTTCCTATCTTCTTCAGCAGACTGCAGGGAACATCATCTTACTAAGGTCATCCACATGAATCAGTGATTATGCTGGAAATAAAGCTTCATTATTAGGGAGGGTGGCACTGCTTACTTTGGATGCTTACATTAAACTTCAGAATCTTGACTGTAAATTAGCAGCTGATATCTGCCTGGTCTGGAAAGACATCTGTAACAATATCTGAAGATTTTTTTTTTTTAATGACAACTTTATATAGGCTATAAAAGGATGACCTGGTGATGATGGAACCTAACCTAAGGGTGAGACGTACTGTTTACCATTCAGAAAATCTAAGCTGATTCATACATGAAGCCAACTATAGATTGTTGCAAATGTCTGGTATTAGTGACCAGTCTTTCTCAGTATAACTGGAGAGAATTCTAGCCAGCGGTAGCTGAGGAAATTACCCAAGTGATCTGTAACCTATTTGGAATGTTGCTTTCCGAATCTTGGTTTATTGCTAGTCTATCTTCATCTCTCACCATGTCCTTGAGCAACACTTGTATGCATTGGAAACCATGCATCTTTGTGTGAGGGTTTGTAATATAAATTACAGAGAATTTTTAGTCTACCTGCAAATACTATACTTCTGATTTATAAAAACAACCTTCATCCAGGGAAGTTTGTTTTTATCTGGTGGTGTCTTTTTTTGAGGAATTTTTATGTTTGTCCAACAGAGGCTTTGCAGAATGCTTGCTACTAATTCTTCACTGGCTGAGACTGGGTTCTCTTTGTGTGTGTTGCTCTTTTGTCTCTCAGATCTGAGCACTGTAGGATAATCCTGCTTAGGTGTGTCTTTGCTGCTAATCCCCTGTGTTGGCTCTGGAATCAAGAATCATTTCCAAATTGGATCTAGACTGGAAGAGTTCACTCATCTTTTCAGAAATCCTTGAACTTTGATCCTTTTTATATCTTTCACATACCCTTTCTGTCTGCAAACACTTGGGGTTTAGTGGTTAACCTTGTTCCCCTTGTTCCCTCTTCCTGTCCATTCTCTTCCCATCTTTTTTTGTGCAGTTAATTCTAACCCAGGTGCCTCTGAATCCCCAGGAGATAGCCAAGGGTCTCTGCGCTCCTACAGCATTTTGTGCATACCGGTACATCTTAGAATATTATATTTTAACCTATTTGCTTCTTTGTCCATCTCCCCACTAGATTATAAATTCCTTGAAGGCAAAAATAATTTCTCTTAATTTTTATTCCCTTTGAGTGAACATAGGATATAGTACATAGTGATATCTCAGTGTTTGTTGAGCAAAATTCATGTTCATTGTGGCTTTGAGGGGTTCTTGGAGTATTCAGCCATATTATAAATGGTTAAAACTAGAAAAGTAGGGCATCATAATTAACCTGCTTTCTGGTAGGAGTTGCAGAATGATTCACAATTAATTGTATTTTTATTTGCATACCATCTGGCTGGAAAATAAGTACTTTTTTTATTGTAAGAGTACCACCAATCAATTTGTCCTGCCTATTGTGTCCTGTGAATTGTGGTTGTATAAGAAGTTAGAGTTTCATAAACATTTTTTTCTCTTACTGTTATGTTCAAATACAGAATCAAGGTGTTCGACAAGTGATTTGGGTTTTCCACGGCACAGCGTTTTCTGCTGAATCATTTGCTACCTACCAGTTGTATTCCTCTTTTGGATAACTTCACTCATACCAACCATCTGTTCTAAAATTGCCCTTATTTCTTGCCTATTTAATACTAATTGACTTCCTGTTGAGAAATAAAAAAGTGATGATGTTGCTTCTGAGCTTTTTCATTATAGATGTTCAGAAAGTATCTGTATCTCAACTGAAGCATTTTCAGGCTGTTGTTCTGTGTTTCTAGACCTCATAGTGGCCAAGAAGATTCTAGGACACTGAACATGTGCTCTGTGTTCAACATAAAGAACTTGGTTGTCCAGAATATGATCTAGTAAAACATAATTTCCATTTTATTAGCAAATCCTTAATTTCCTGGGAGTGAATGTATTTGTTTTCCAAGGCTGCTATAACAAAACACCACAGTCTTGATGGCTTAAAACAAAACAAACAAAATAAAACAAAACAAAAATTTATTTCTGCACAGTCCTGGAAGCTAGAAGTCCAAGGTCAAGGTATCAGTAGGGTTTATTTCTTCTGGGGACCTGTTTCCTTGGCTTGTCTTAGTCCATTGTCATCACCTGGTCTTCCCTCTCTGCCTTTCTGTGTCCTGATCTCTTCTTATTAAACAGAGTCATATTGGGTGAGGGCCCACCCGTATGACATAATTTTAATATTACCTCTTTAAAGGTCCAATCTCCAAATATACTCTGAGGTGCTGGGGTTTAGGATTTAGGACTTCAACATATAATTTTTTGGGGGGTGGGGGGTGGGGGGACACAGTTCATCTCAGAACAGTGAATAATATGGCAATTAAAATATTCTAAGGTGTTAAAAAGAAAGTGACTAAGATACTTTTCAGTGACAATTTAATAAATGCATGTCTGTTTCTTTGCCTTTTCATAGATCAAAATGCTGCCTGTCTTTCTGCTCATAATCTTACCTTTGCTGATTTCTTGAAGTCACTGGCTTCCCCAAAATGGTTGGTGAGGAAGGAATGCTAATGTTCCTCTATCTTTTGGAATTCTGGCATAAAATTTTGTCAGAAAACAAAAGTACTTGGTTATTCTTCTTTAATAATAATAATAATAATAATAATAATAATAATATGAGGATGAGGCTAGCATTTATTGAGTGCTTATTTGGGATGATTCAACTGGGTTGTAACAATCACAAGCCTGCAAAGTGGATGTTATTACCCATTCTGGATAAATGAAGGACCTCAGGCTCAGAGAGATAAAGTAGCTTACTCTAGCTAGATACATGCTTCTTAATTGCTTTTCTCCTCTAAGGCACCTGTTAGGTCCTGAAGGACTGTCAATTGTGAGATTAGAATGTGGGAAAAAGTGAAGGGTATATCAAGCTCATAGCTCTTCCTTGGCTAGTTGGTGGCATTTTGAGACTTAAGGGCCCCAGAAGTTATGGACTATAGTAACTGAATTCCACAAGTAGAGGCTTAAAGGCATACCACAATACACCTCTTACACTGGGTTGATTGACTCTGGGTTATTTTAGGTCAGGACCTTTGTAGATTGAATAACGGTTGTCATGGTAACCCTGATTTGGAGTTGGGCTTAAAAGAAAGGTTAGGGATAAGCCATATGAATACAAGGAAGATGTATTACCAAATTTTTTATGATAAAACTATGGGAAAGTATTATTGGGAGCTGTTTTGAATGAGCTAGACCCTGGGTTATCCACCCTGGCTGAGTATCTGAATAATCTGGGGTGCTTTCAAAATCACAATGCCTGGGTGCCAGCCCCAGAGATCTTTACTCAGAGAGGCGTGGGCCTCAACATCTGTAGTTTTTAACAGTTACCTGAGTAAATCTGATATACAGCCAAAATGAAAAAGAACTGGTGAGCTAGGGAGGCCAGGGGTTGGCAAGCTACGGCCCATGCCAGATCTGGCCTGCTGCCTGTTTTTGTATGGCCCATGAACTAAAAATGGTTTGTATACTTTGAAGTGGTTGGAAAAAAATCACAAGAAGAGTAATATTTTGAGATTCATGAAAATCGTATGAAATTTAAGTTTCAATGTTTATCACTTAAATTTTAGTGGAACACAGCTATCTATGCTCAGTGCATTTACTTACTGCTTTCATGCTACAACAGCAGAGTTGAGTAGTTGCAAGAGACCTGCAAAGCTTAAACTATTTACTGTATGGCCCTTTATAGAAAATGTTTGCTCATCCCTGAGTTGGGTTAAGCAGAGCTCATCAATGGAGCTGGTTTAAACTTAAAAAGGAGACATAAGTTTGCATAACCTTTGTGTTTGTGTAGTGTATGTTGCATTTTAATTTCCTGTAGGCTCTTTTTTGTTTGTTTCCTAGCAGAGGGATCCTGATTGATGGCTCTATAGCAGTGGTCTCCAAACTACGGCCCGCGGGCCGAGGCCCTCTCATCCGGCCCATGGAGACCTTTTTGTCTGAATAAAGTAATATATTAAATAAATAATTAAAAACAACATCTATGTTTTGATTCTTTTTTATTTGGACCTCAAGTGTGTAGTCGGCCCCCAAACTGCTGTTTAATAGTTAATGCGGCCTGCAGGCTGAAAAGTTTGGAGACCCCTGCTCTATAGCAAGATTGTTCAACAATTTCTTTTATCAGAGGATTGAAACATATACTTTTCCCCTCCAAACATGCAACTAAAAAGAATATAATGTCCACAGAATATAATCCAGATCTTTTCAATACTGAAGGTCTCCTAATCTCTCATTTCCATTTCTTGTCCATTCCTGCCCCTTCAACTCTTTTTCTTTTTTCTTTTTTTGTCTTTCCCCCATCCTTCTATTCCATGTTTGTTGTTAATACCAGATGGATGCCTCAGACCATTTCCTTTTCTTGATCCAATGTTGGAAAAAAGAATATTTATAGGAATGATTTTAATGTAAAAAGAGTTGAGCAAGATTAAGAAAATACCACTGATTCTCATACTGCTTTACTTCTTTTACTTTCTAGTTTTTATCCACTTGAATTTAGGGAATAAGAAAAGCATTAAGGTTAGGAAAATTAACAGAAAATGGAAACAACCAAGAAAGAGAAATCCTTACCATCAGTTGTGTTTTGTATAGAGAAACAGCTACCATTTGCTTCCAAACCAGTCCATCTGGTTCAGAATGAAAGAGATCATAACTTTATGCTTGGATGCACCACTTCGGCCTTGTTTATTTTGTTTTTACTCATAATATTGGTAGTGGTGATTGTGAGGGGGAAGGCAAGCATATGATTGCATGCTTTTAAAAAAAAATAATATATATCATTTTAACTAATAGAAGAAATATTTGATTTCTATATAGTTTATTATTCATCATTGGGTGACAGTTTTTGATGTGATGACCTTGAGAGTCTTCTTATTGAAACTACTTAGTGTCTTGGATATTTCAAGTGGGGCCACATCCATATTCACATGTTCTCATTTTTATATTGTCTTTCTCCTATCATAGGGAAGTGGCTACACTCCCAGGCATATTTACCCTACAGACACTTGGAAGGAAGCCAGTAATTTCATTACAGATGGCAGTGTGCCCAGACTATCTTCAAAAAGCATTGTCTCGTTACTAATTAAGTTTCAGGAAGGGTGATGTTCACTTTTATATCAACAATCGTTTTGAAAGGCTAAGGACAGACATGTTAGAAGCAGTCTTATTCTTGAGTTCATGGTTACATTTAATTATCCTTTAGCTCCCCACTCCCAAATTTGGAACACTGTTGGATGATGGATGTTTTAGGTAGGGGAAAATATAGGTAATATTTGCACGTTTTGATCTTACACTGGGAGCTCAACTTATTTTCCTTTGCTTTCTCCAGGGTTCTGTATATTGGCCTGGCCTGCAATACAGCTCGCTATATTTATATTTCCTATCTGGAAAATGCCTGGACTGTTCTCCCCATGGAAGTTCTTCAGGGTAAGTTAACATCTGGAGTTAGAATTATTTTTCTACCTGACTGCGGTATGACTGTGTAAAAGTTCAGTAGCCTTCAGCATCTGACTGCAAAAGAAGGGTGGATCTACTGTTTTATCTGATTTAGGAAGAGGTGATTAAGGAAGAGGTGACATCAGGAGGGCTGGGTCTTCAGCTATTCTGAATGCTGCTCTGTATTTGTTGAGCCAAACAAAGCTGGATTTGACCCACACCCTTATAATTAATCAAAGAGAGAACTCTAGACTATAAACTCTTATGTACAGTTGTTAGGCATACATACACCAAGTTGGTTTTTAATATAATGGGTTTATATTGAATGATTTTGGTGTTTTGTGGTTTTGTAGGTATAACTATACTTATGAAATAGGTTGTCATAATTTATAGCATAAGTTATTTTCATCACACCTAGTAATTTATAACTAAAGCTAAAATCAGGCCATTGTTTTTCCCTCTAAATCTGAGTTCTCTTTGCTTCAAAGCACTGTTTTCCTTCAACATATAATTTTGAAAAAATTCCTAGGAGGCTTTTGCACTGTGGCCAAAGAGTACTGAACACAGATGTCTGTTCTAAGCTCATTGCCATGTTAGCTCATATTATCCAGACTATATTCTAAAAACCCGTGTTAGCCACTTGGCTAAATCATTTGGTGGTTGGCATGATTACAGTAAAGGTTCAGAACAAGGTCATTGCAGTTGAGATCTTCTGGGACAGCCTAGACTTCTAAGTCATTAATGGTACCAAATGGTCTATGATTATGTATAATTCCATTAGCTTTGTAGACTGCCATTATCATTTTCCCTCACACTGAGAATGCAAATACAACACAGTCAACATAATTTCTTTTCACGGTATCTGAGATGAAAGATTCACAATTTGGGGAAGCTGGGATGGCTCAGTTGGTTAAGAGCTTACTTTGCAGCCCCGGGGACCAAGGATCGAATCCCAGCCCCGGCCCATGCGGACCCATGTGCTGAGCTGGGGAGTGCCCCCAGTTCAGTTCTCACCGGGGCAAGACCCTGGCCCAGTTCCTGCCCTGTGCAGCCCCGCCCACCTGTAGAATGAAACTATGTGAAAAAACCGATGATGTTCAACTATGGAGACTGTTCTGGGCCTCCCCCTTCTCTCTGTCTCTGTCTCTGTATCTCCCTCTGTCAAAAAACAATAAAAATAAATCTTTAGAGATTCACAATTACACATTTAAACAAAATGCAAGGTCCTTCATAACATCCCATCGTGCCAATGGGATAACAGAAAAAAAAAACCCAAAAAAACCCTATCTTAATTGAAAAGAGATATAATTTATATTTACATTATAATTATAAAATTCAAATATATACACACTTTAAAGGTGCTTTTTTCAGATCTGATGCAATAGAGTAATTGATGAAAGATGATTTGTTTATAAATTTATAGAAAATGGAAATTTGGTCTTATAATAAATTAAAACAAAAAATAGTTATTTGTAATAATTAGAAATTATAATTATCAAGGTGGGGCACACATCTCAGCACTATGTCATTTAAGCAAAAGCACTAACTATGAACCACAGGAAAGAATTGTACAGTAACAAAGTTTATGCAACACAGTTCTTAAGATTTCCCATCTCTAGTTCCTGTTCTGTTCTATGAGGCAGGACCTTTGCCTGACTTAACTGCTTTATTTATTGGCAAGCCACAGTGTGCAGAGTCTATAAAAATAAATTAAAAAAAAAAAAAGCAAACTGTTTACCTATAAAGAAGAAAGTATATTATAATAATATGTGCATATTTTTTCTCCTTTTAATTTAATGTGAATTAGCTGGAACAGGCCAGTTTGCATAAAATGACTCAAGAACAGAAAAAAAGAGAGAACCTTTTAAATGAAATGGTTAAAGAAACAAGATTTTCTCAGAGGGAACAAACAAATGCTGATTTAAATTGAAAAACTTTTTTCCTGCTATTAGGCCAGTGCAAAAATAATTGCGGTTTTGAACATTGAATTTTAAATCATTATAGCTAGGCTCAAACACATCTTTATTTATCAAAATAGGACCATTACAATCAACACATTTTTGCCAACAAGAAATAAGGTTTTTTTATTTCCGTAACATAAAAATCTGTGTTTTGGGGTTCAGCAAACTCTTGGAAAGCATTTTCTGCATCCTGTTCATTGTGGAAGCATTTTTCCTGAAAAAAGTTGTCAAGATGCTTGAAGAAGTGGTAGTTGGTTGGTGAGAAGTCAGGTGAATATGGTGGAAGAGTCAAAACTTCATATCCCAATTCATTCAACTTTTGAAGTATTGGTTGTACGATGCGTGGTCAAGCGTTGTTGTAGAGAAGAATTAGACTCTTTCTGCTGACCAATGCCATCTGCAAGCGTTGCAGTTTTGGGTGCATCTCATCGATTTGCAGAGTGTACTTCTCAGATAGAATGGCTTCACCAGGATTCAGAAAGCTGTAGTGGATCAGACGAGCAGCAGACCACCAAACAGTGACCAGGACCTTTCTTTGGTGCAAGTTTGGCTTTAGGGAGTGCTTTAGAGCTTCTTCTCGGTCCACCCACTGGGCTAGTTGTCGCCATTTGTCATATAAGATCCACTTTTCATCACATGTCACAATCCGATTGAGAAATGGTTTGTTGTTGTGTAGAATAAGAGAAGACGACACTGTAAAATGATGATTTTTAAAATTTTCAGTCAACCCATGAGGCACCCACTTATTGAAGCTTTTCACTGTTCCATTTATTTCAAATGCTGAATGACCAGAGAATGGTCAATGTTGAGAACTTCAACAACTTCTTGTGTAGTTGTAAGAGGATCAGCTTCAATGATTGCTCTCAATTGGTTTTTATCAACTTCCACTGGCCAGGCACTACCCTCCTCATCTTCAAGGCTCTCATCAACTTTGCAAAACTTCTTGAACCACCACTGCACTGTACATTCATTAGCAGTTCCTGGGCCAAGTGTGTTGCTGATGTTGTGAGTTGTCTCCACTGCTTACCAACCTATTTTGAACTCGAATAAGAGAATCGCTCAAATTCTCTTTTTGTCGAACATCATTTCCATAGTCTAAAATAAATATAAAATAAGCAGCAAGTAATGTCATTAGCAAAAAAAATAAAAAAAATAAAATAAAGCAAACCATGCACATTAAAGTGATGTATAGCATAACCACATTTATTTAAGAATGTATTCCAGTATCAAACACCAAATTTCAACAGTGAAAAACTGCAGTTACTTTTGCACCAACCTAATAATTTATCAGATATATTAAATAGCTACTAAGAGTCAGGTAGCTTGCTGCACACAGGGAATGTAATAAAAACAAAACATATTTAAAACTCAAGGTCTCACCATCTGTTCTGAAATCCAGATGTGTAAACACATAATTACTATACAGCATGTTAGATGGAATCAGAAAAATGTGCTAAGTAGCAGAGAAGGAGGTTGTGGAAGGAATGATTAGCTTTGTGAGTCAAGGACAGTGAGAGGATAAAGATACTATTGAAAGATTTCCCCAAGGAAATCACCTGTGAGCTGGATTTTGAAGGGTGAATATGAATCTACCAGGTGGCCTAAAAAGAACAGGCATTCTGGTGTAGATAAGAGCCATGTGCAGAGCTCAGAAGTGGACAACAGAATGGCACCTTCAAGGAATCTAAGTGGTATGCTGTGGCTAAGGCTCAATAGAGTCATCATTCCAAGCTTCTGGCCCAGAATGTAGTTTTATCATTCATAGTGTATCTCAGGGTGATTATCCTAGGACTTAGGGAGCTGGTTATGTTCTGAATCTAAACAGGAATTCTGCTTCCTGTGGCTGCCTACAATTTATACCTGTCTGTTTCATTTTATTCTCCCCTGTGCCAGTAGAAAGAAATCTACTTACTGACCTGACGTAAGTAGAAACGGGGATCTATAAAATACAAGGTCTCCTTGTCTTAACAGAGGGCTCTGTGACCAGTTCTGCAGAGCTCTTTGTGTCTGAAACTGGAGGAGATGGTTTCATTCATTGGCAGAAGTGAGTGCTGAGTATTTTGGCTACACAACAAAACCCAAATCCCTTGCCTTTGCTTGACCCATGCCCACCCCACAGAAAATAGTAAATTATCCATTTGGAATAAGTCCTGCATCACAGGAACATGTTTCTGACTGAGAAGATTCCTTTTACCAGTCTGGATTCTTCCACCTGTACAAGGCTTGTCCAAATGACTTTGAAGTCCCTGTGCCTAAGGCAGCTCTACTTAGGACACAGTAAAGACAAGAAGTAATGATGACAAAGCACTGAATGATTTAATTCCAGGACAGCCCCACTGTCATTATAGATGCCCCTTAATCCTTTGACTGGAATTGTTACCTGATGATTACCAAAGACCTAGTCTTAGGAGGGGGAAGGTTCAGGAGTGAGATGTTGGCTCTCACTGATGATTTTGACAATCTTAACACTGAACAGTCAGCACTTCCATTCTTAGATTCCCAGCCAGCACCAGACGAGAGGGTTTTCTTAAAAAATAGAAGTGATGTCTATCTCTTATCCTGTCCCCCTTGCCTCATTCCCAAACACCATGAGAACTTGTACCATCTGATGGGCAGCTGAAGGAGAGGAGACAAGGGATGTGCTTTATTTCATTATCTCCCACTACCAATCTCTTCCCCTTTTGGGTTGCTTGTGACTGATGGAGAAGGATTTTTCTTGTCCTTTGTGTCCAAATTTTTTATGCTTTGTCTTATGTGGGTATTGATTGTGAACCTTTGCAAGACTCAGATTTTGCTATTAAAATGTATTTAAGGAGAGTAAGGTCAGCTCAGGGCTGCTATAACTAAAGAGGTTCTTTTGAGGTGCTTGAATTAATAGCTCAAGTACCGAAGGATGAAAATGGAGCGTGGGTCAGATCTTTCTCCACAGGATACTTGACTATTGGGAGCCAGATTAAGGTTTTGATGAAAGATGGTTTCATAATATCTCTAGTAAGAAGGCTTGACTGACATTTATGAAGCTTTGAGTATGCCTATTTAGATGAATAAGAACCACGTTTTCCTTTCTCTATGTCCTGGAAGAACATGGAGAAATGATAAAAGGATTACTATGATGCCCTTATCTGACAGCGGAAATTCTGAACATGATTCTAGTCTATCATCCACATTGGAAATTTTCTGTCTGGTTTAATTCTTGAGACACAAGTAGCTTGCCACATGAATATGTAAGAAAGACAAATGCTCTTGAGTTTATCATTTCAGTTGATAAATTGGCATATGAAAGTAATTGGTATTACTGTTAAAATTAATTTTTAATAGGAAGTCTTATAAATTGTAATAGAGCAATTTTATTCTTTGTCACTCCCATGCTAAACATTACTAAAAGTACTTATATAAACTTTTCCTTCAAAATAGACATGATTTTGTCCATTTAGAATTCATTTTAAATGTTGTCTCCTTCAAGGATCCTTTTCTGGTGATTGCATGCCACACTTAGCTCTTCTTTTTCTGAATTCTTCTCAAACTTACGGACTGTGCTTAGCACTTAATTGCTGCCCAATTATTTTACAGATACTGGTTTTACTTCCTGACTTAGTTTTAACTCTTGGATGCAAAGACTATATGCCTTATACTTCTTGAATTCTCCAAGAGACAAGCACGTAGGAAGAGTGCTATAAAATGCTTGTTGTTCCATTGATTTTATGGCCCCCTGCAAATATGTTATAATCTATATTTTCTAATTTTTCAAATTCTTTTTTTTTTGAAGTTATAAAAGAGGTATATATTTAAAATGTACAATTTTATAAATTTTGTCATTTATACAGGCATGAAATTACCTTTACAAAATCAAAATAGTGAACCTTTTCACTGTCCCTAGAAGTTTTCTTATGTCCCCTTGTTATCCCTTCTTCTTGCTCCTGTCCAGGCAACCATGGGAAATGGTGTCTCAAAAAATGATAAGTATGTGAAGAAAATTTGAAAACTAAATTTAAAAGTTGAATCTTTAAAATAAGGGAGCTTTTTCCTAAGATATGATCCTGCCATCCATTGCACGTTGTAAAAGCATCAATGTATTTTAATCATTTTCTTATGCTCCCACTTCATTCTATAAATTGAGGCAGTTTAAACCAAAGTACGCAATAATCTGGAAACCATGATGTGCTTATTTTAGACTATGTTGTATTCCAGCACCCCAACCTAAAAGCTCTGTGTCTTTGGGCAAAATGCTTAATCTCTCTAATCCTCAGACTCTTGTGCTATAGAATAGGCTGATATGACTACCGGTATTCAATAAAATAATCCATTCAAAACATTTAGCCCATTACCTGGCACATAGTTAGCCTTCAATTAATGTTAAATAATATAAAATAACAATAAAAGTAAAATACAAAAATATAAATAAAAAGTCAGGACCAGGGAAAGTATAATTTAGAAGATTCTACTCTAAGAGGCTAAATTGCAATTTGCATTAAAATCTGGCCATAAATGACTAGTGAGTTCATACTCTTCTTTTTGTTGTTGTTGTTAATTTTATTTTGTATTACTATATCCTTACACTTTTTTTATTGTTAGATTCATTGTGATGACATTGGTTAGTAAAAATTACATAGGTTCCAGATATACAGTTCTATATTACGTTGTCTATGTGTTGCATTGTGAGCTCACCACCAGAGAAAGTCAGTTCTTCCATCACCATACATTTGATGCCTCACTCCCTCCTTCCCCACCTCCCTCTTCCTTTATCCTCAGGTAACCACTAAACTATTAACTGTGTCTATCAGTTTTGTTTCTTTGTTACTTTGAGTTTTGTATTCCACATATAGTGAAGTCGTATGGTTCTTGATATTTTTCTGTCTCACTTATTTTAACATGATGATCTCCAGGTTCATCTGTGTTGTTGCAGAGATGCTATTTCATCTTTCATACTGTTCTTAAAGTGATTGAGAAAGTAAAATTTTTACTGGTTTTGATATAAAATCAGTCCTCCTGTGTGGCTTAATATGGGGAAACACTGAGCATGTAGTATATGATATCGCCAAGTCTTGACGTTAAGCACAGGCAGTTTTAGGTGGTAGCCTCCTAAAACTTGCTTTAAGGTATGCCAAGGGCAAAATGCCAGCGTTTAGAATTCACAAAGATTCTGACAATGTTGTATCAGTTATAAACTTTTTTTTTTTTTTTAAGCAGCTCACATCTTTTTTCTTTTCTTTTAACTTGCAAGGTGAACTTTATAGAAGTTTTATTTTCCTTTGTCAATTTTTACTCATATGTGAGATGTGGAAGTTTTCTCCAACCTTACTGAGGGTACCTTTTATCCACAAATGCTTTCTTTCTCATCTCCCAACATGCAGACCACCACCTGCTTAGTTTTATTTCAACATTCTTTCCCTCGTCTGCCATTACAGGTCAAGCCCTGTGCTAGAATGCTGGGTAGTTTTGTTCTCAAGGAGTTCAGTCTGTTCCTCCTTCAGGTAAATCCTACCTCTTTGGTCCACTGTGAGCTTCACAGTGGTTAGCAATGTGTTTTGTGTATCTCCGTGTACTCAAAGCAGAGCAGGGGCTCTGGCACATCTAGATGCTCAGTGAGGGCTGTTGAATGAGTGCACAAAGGTGAGACTTGTAGCTCTGTACGTTGGTGGATATTGGGCTGTAGTAATAATTGTTGCATATCTTCAAGTCTCTTTAATGTGATACACAGAAGGTACATGCAGCTACTGCTAGGCCCATGGCTCTGTGTAGGGTCCTCTAATGTTTTGGGAAGATCCATTGCTATTGGTGGCCTAGACTTTGGCAGAGATACTGACTTGCTGTTCACTTGCTGTTTCCTCCTTTTCATGGACATACACACAAGCTAGACTATTTTCCAGCCTCCCTTGCAATTAGGTATAATCACATGATTGGTTTTGCCCAATATGAACAGAATTGTGTGTGTCACTGCTAAACCCAGCCCATAAAATTTCCCATGTGCCATCCTCTCATTCATTCTCTGTCAGATGGATCCCTAAATGACTGTGTGTAACAGAGCTGCTACTCTTCCTGTCCCATGACCACTGACCTTTATGTGAGCAAGAAATGAAAATATCTAATATGTGAAGCCACTGAGATTCTGAGGTTTATCTATTACAACAGCTAGAATTACCTTAACCAATACAGACTCCTTCCTTTATTGCCTGTGTCCAATGGAGGTCATTTTTATTTTTAGGAGGAATAAGTCTCTTACTGATATTAACCTCTTACTGATTTTAACCAGGTTGATCTTTCAGAAGCTTTTTTTATCCCAGCATTTGTGAGGTACACCAAACTAATTGAAATGTATGCTTTGGCCCATCTATGGAAAAGGTTTGTCACAATTGATTCAGTGTGCTCGTAATAAAGGGGTACTTATGCTTTGTTCATTGAGCACAAGTCAGTGACAGAGCAAGAAAATCAAAACAAAACAAAAAATTCTAATTCCCTAATACTTTGTCAGATCTAACTCCCCCCAGCCATTATGATATGATTTCCCCAAGCCAAGCAGAATTTTACAAAGATCAACTGTCTACTCAGAAAGAAAGGATTTTTTCTTGTTCTTATGTGCCATTTACTGCAATATAGTATTCTTATGGACCAAAACTAAACAATATTAAAGTTTGTGTTGCAGAATCAGATACCAGTGTTAAATCTTATAAGGTAAAGAATTATTTGGCATATATAAAACTTGATAATATGTATGATGTGAGCTCTTTAGAGAAGGAGGGGGAAGAAGATAGTAAGAATATGCATTTTTTTTAATTAATAGTTTGTTGGGCATGTTTGATATTATCAACAAACCTTTCAATGTAGATGGTTACATTTACTATAGAACATTTTCAACAGTTGTTATGAGGATGTATTGTATTGTGTACTTAAGCACTGAAGTTCTTAGATTCAACTACTGTTCCGCTAACCTGTAGTTTGTGTGACTTTGGACAAGGTACTTAAATCTGTCTGCCTTAGTTTCCTTGTTGGAAAATGGAAAAACAAAAAAATAGTACCCTTTACTGGGATGAGTAAATGGGATAATCTATGTGAAACACTTAGCATAATTTCCATTAGAGTAAGCTGCTTATAATATAATATCAATGAAAAAAGTTTAATATTAATTATAATTAAATCTGATAGTTTTAGGTTATTCAAATGTAATTTATCCCCAAACAGTTAAGGTCTTAGCAGTAGGTAGTGTGAAAATATCTCTGTTTCTGTTATTAAGGTCTTGAAATTAATCCTGAGAAGCCCCAGTAAAGGTAAGGAAGGACTGAGAAGCTAAATTTCCATGACCTGTGTGGTCTTTGAGAGTCATTCTTGTCAGTTAACATATGGTGTTGAATTGCCACTCTAACATATTTATGAAATATCAATTATGTGAGTTAGTGATGAATTATCACTCACAAATACTAGTAGCTATGTGATAAGTAGTCAAGGAAGGGTTAACACATATGGCAAGGAGAGTCAATTTGTGTGCTTTTGTTACTGTTACCAGTCTTGGAGCTAACATCCTTTTATTCTTACTGTTCGATCCATTAGTTTTCTCATACTAAAAGTTAAAAAAGAAAAAGAAACATAACTCCAGTGTAAACACATTTACCCGTGCCACTGAAAAAATTTGCTTACTTATTTCATCAAATAAGGAATAGTTATCTACTATTATACTTTTTCACAGTTCTCTAATAAAAAGTAAAGACCGGAGAATCATTTTCTTTTCCCAGCTTATATCTTTCAAAAATTTTATAGGAAAGTTGTTTTAGGTAGCATAATTGTCAAGACTTCCTTTCATGTCTGGCAAATATAAAAAAAAATACAGGGTTTTAAATTTCTAGATTGCTTTTTTATTATTTTAAAATTAGAGGATCATAACACAACTGTAATAAAACATTGGCAAGAATTTCAGATTATAATATGGTTACTAGAAGGTTGCATATTCAAGTTTAAAAACAAGAACCGCAACTCTACAATTGCCTTTTGTATACATAGGTAATGCTACCAACTCAATCCCCTATTCTGGAGGTTTGCTAGTTTCTTTTCAAGGAAGTAGTATGGATTCTTTCATTTACATGATATTTTGAAATAAGGTATTTCTGAGAAGCCTATTTAAATTCTACACCTGCCCTGGAAAATGTTGGCACATACAGGCAGAGTGGCTTTCATTCTTCTTTTTTTAGTACCAGAGAAAATATTTTTACTGTATGCTTTACTGTTTTTTCCTTCAGTTAATGCCCTGAGTTGCTTTAAAGAATATACGTAGTTCCCATTATCTAATCAGGCCCAAAAAGCAGTAAGGAAACTCCAGCAATCTAACTATAGAGAATATTTTACATCTGCCACTTAATACCAACTAATTCTAAGAATAGTTTAAAAGCATCCTGACTTAAGTCATCGTGCTGGGAAAGGCTTTAATTATCTCAGAAGACTCAAAGTTCTGGAAAGTCCTTAGAATTAAAAAAAAGAAAGAAAGAAAGAAATCTTACTATTGGAAGATTTTGTGTGTGCCCAAGCCTTCCTTCTCAAGAGAACAACTACTAAAATTATATTTGATCTAGAATTATAGCAAATATATATTAGTTATTGTTTGGCTCATGTAAATACATAGACCCATCTTTCTCTACTTGTAAATCCTGCAATTCTTGCTCAGACATAGACATAACAATAGATTTGGTGGCATCATTAAAATTAATTTATAACCATTTGATATGGTTTCAGGTCTCTGATGATTCATCTTTAAGAAATTATTTCCAAAACCTATGTTGGATGCTACTGTTGACTCAAATTAATTTTGAATAAACTCATTTTATTTCTTGAATATTTTTTAGTTTTCTCCCTTAGTGTTAATGAAAAAATATGCATATCCGCAAAGAAATGAAGTTAACAATATCTTTAATATAAATGAAAATATTTAAAAATATTTCCAGTATGTGATACTGTATCAACATTTATAATTTAAAATGATGAAGAAATAATAAAACTGGTAGTTAATCATTTTAAATGGTCTCTACACTCTTTTAGAAAACAAATTGTAACTATATATTATTAATAAAAGACATAAAAATTGTTATATCTTTTGAATCAGTAACCCCACTTGTAGAATTATAGCCAATTTAAATAACCTAAGATATGTAAAAAGCTATATCTCCAACAATGTTAATTGTGGTGCTATCAATAATTATTAATATAATGGAAAAAAGTGGGAATAATCTTAATGTCAAAATAGGTGCCCAATAAGAGATTAAGACACAAAATATATAAAGAGCTCCAACAACTCAACAGCCCCCACAAAAAAATAAATAATAAAAATTGAAAACCAAACAACCAAATTTAAAAGTGGGCAAAGAATTTGAAAAGGCATTTGTCCAAATAAGATACACAAATGGCCAGTAAACGCACGCACACACACACACACACACACACACACACAAACACACACAAAAGATGCTTACCTTCACACTAGTCGTAAGGAAATGTAAATCAAAACCACAGTGAAATACTCTTCGTACCCATTAGTATTAGCATTATAAAAAACAATGAAAATAACAAGTAAGTGTGGGTGAAGACGTGGAGAAATTGGAACCCTTGTGCATTTCTGGTGGGAATGTAAAATAGTGCAGCTACTATGGAAAACAGGCAGTTCCTTAAAACATTAAATGTATTATTACTCATCTGATCTATTACTTCCGCTTCTAAGTATATGAGGGCTATCTGGACAGTAGCCAGCCATGTAACTGTTCTTGTTATACTGACAATGGCTGGACTTTTTTTGGACAGAACTCATATACCCAAAAGGATAGAAAGCAGGGACTCAAACAGATACTTGCACACCAATGTTCATAGCAGCAGCATTCATCATGCTGGCCAAAAGGTAGAAACAACCCAAATGTCAATCAGTAGATGAATGGATAAACAAAATGTGTTATCTACATATAATGGAATGTTAGCCTTAAAAAGTCAGAAAATTCAGACATGTACTGCAACAGGGATGAACTTTGAAGACATTCAGTTAAGTGAAATAAGGACAAATACTATATGATTCTGCTTACATGAGGTTCATATGTAGAGTACTCAAATTCATAGAAACAGAAGATATTATAGAATGGTGATTCCCAGGGCCTGGGGGAAGGTACTGTTCAATGGATACAGAGTTTCAGCTTGGGATGATAAAAAAAGTTCTGGAGATGGATAGTAGTGATGGCTACACAACATTGTGAATGTACTTAATGCCACTGAACCATACACTTAAAAATGGTCAAAATAGTCAATTCTGTGATGTATGTTTTACTGCAAATAAATAAATGTATTTTGTACATATATGTATATGTACTTAATTATTTAAATGAATAATTTGTATTTGAAAAAGACTAGCCTAAGGAGTGCTAATCAGACCATCCTTCCTGCTCTCTTCCTCTCTAGGAGTGACCCACGCTGCCATCTGGGCGGCCTGCATTTCCTATCTCAGTGCAGCTGTTCCCCATGAGCTGAGGACGTCTGCTCAGGGCATCCTGCAGGGCCTGCACCTGGGTTTGGGGCGAGGCTGTGGTGCCATGATCGGGGGTGTGCTAGTCAATTATTTTGGTAAGACTGGCGTTGTCTTTTTCCCTTTCTTCACTGATGAAAGCTTATGATTTTTCAGCAACACCTCAATAAGTACTCAAATTATTACTGAAGATTGCCAGAAGCTAGTCTCCAGTAGGCATTCTGTCTTCCTGGCTTTCATGGTAGTCATGAGTGTAAAGCAGTGTGTTTCAATCATTGAGATGAGTACGGCCAGCCTGTAACTGCACATACTTCTCTGACAAACCATTTGGTGAGATGCTACACAGATACCTCGAAGGAGCCAAACATGAATAAGCACATGTGCTTTCAGTTTGAAGTAAACTACCCTAAACCTGCTGATGATAATGCTATAGAGGAAAGAAATTTCATCATTGTTACTCCATTGTGAGATCCTGAACCATAAAAACCTAACTGTATGCTGGCTTTGGTAATGTCACTACATCTATGACTACACTGTCTGCACTGTCAGATCTCCCTTTTTGGAAATACAGGGGCTGAGGTGAAGATGAGATTATTCTGCTCTATGATCTTAACTGCTCAGTCAGCTATGGAAGGTGGGCCCAGGGATGTCTGAATTTATAGCACTATTTGAGCTCTCACTATAGGTTAATAGGTCTGTTTAATAGTTAGGTAAATGATCTTTATGAAGAAGAGAGCGCCATTGAATTTTAAGGTCAAAGGCACCCAGATACAATCATTTGTAAATGAAGTTTTGACCAATGACAGATTCAATACCAGCACCTGGGTCTCCTGACATCTACCCAGCTGTGTGTGTTTTTTTACTCTATGAAGCTAATGGCCATTTGCCATTCTTTGGGTCACCCCAAGCTCTGCTGCCTTTGTCCTGAACTTGGACAGTTTTGGATGAGCGCTACCTGCATTTCCTGGAATCACTCTATAGAGTGCCCTGCTTGTTTTCACAGGGGCTGCTGCAACCTTCCGAGGAATCGGCATGGCCTGCCTGGTGATCCTCCTGCTCTTCGCCCTGATCCAGTGGCTGGCAGTGCCAGATGAAGAGGAAGGTAAACATATCCATTCTTGGTTAGCAGTTCTAAAGGTTGAAGCCATGGAGAATTCCATACAAGCCCCTCAGAAACCCGGAGGTGCTAACAGAGTGTACAACAGACCTGCTTGGCTAGATTTCCTCTCCTTATCAGTGGACTCACATACTGTTGACTTGAGAGAAGCTACTCAGTGTGTTGAAAATAATATTGGGTTGTTTTACATAGCTTGGGATATTCTTGTTGTGGTTTTGGTTTACAAGGTACTGAGGGAAAGTACTGGTTTTAAATTTCTCTGATATTCTAGAGGATTTAAAATTTAAATTAAATAGATAAAAGGGTATATCCAGTTATTTTACTACTAGAGCTAGGAGGTGGTATTAATGTCTATGCTTTTACCTTCCTTTGGGAAAAAAAAAAATCTTTTACCTTCCTTTGATAAAGTCTGAACCTTAAATTTGAAGTTTTCCCCCTTAGGCATCTTCAGCATGGCCTTCATTAAAGTTGTTATACAGAAAGATTGTATCAAATATAATATTTAAATGAGAACAAATTTTCAACTCTTTTTTAATCAACTTTTTTTTTTTCTTTCTTTTTTTAATGAAGAAGGTCAACCAATAAAACAGAAATACTTCAATTCTTCAGTTTCAAAGCGGGGCTCATCTTTTGTGTCCTGTCCTTAATGCTTCTGTTAGGAAAACTAGCTTTTTACAGGAACCCTGGAGACAGATTTTAATACCAAGTTATTCAGCAAGAAAAACCAATATTGATTTTTCTCTTGCTCTTTTATAATCTCAATTGGAACATATCTCTTACACAGCCTCAGTCTCCACACCTTCAGTAAAAGGCCAATAAAACCAGCTATCATCTGGCTTTTACTGTTGTGATGCTTATCTTTATTAAGATCTCATCCTGTAAGTGGACCTAAGGCAACATTCACTGTAACCTATGCCCTGCAGATGTTATATCTAAGTTAAATGGACAGTACATTTTATAAATAAATGTAAGTTAATGAGTATTAAGCCCTCTAACAAGACCCTGGAAGAGAAACCTCATGTTCATTTGCTCAGTATTTGAACAAGTAAAGAAGCCCCTGGTACACAGCAATTTATTAATGTTGCCAAGCTCACTAGAATGGGCTCATGGGATTGTCTGCTTATTTAGTTAATTTTTTTTTATTTGTTTAAACATGTAGAAAACTCAAAAATGATTTAAACATGATTTTCTCTCCAGACAAGACAATGTTGGCAGAAAGGATTCCTGTTCCATCAAGTCCTGTTCCCATAGCAACCATTGACTTGGTTCAGCAACAGACAGAAGACGTCATGTCACGCATTGAGCCCAGACTTCCACCCAAGAAAACCAAGCACCAGGAAGAACAGGAGGATGTGAATAAGCCAGCCTGGGGGGTCAGT
This sequence comes from Craseonycteris thonglongyai, assembly GCA_004027555.1. Classification (NCBI taxonomy): domain Eukaryota; kingdom Metazoa; phylum Chordata; class Mammalia; order Chiroptera; family Craseonycteridae; genus Craseonycteris; species Craseonycteris thonglongyai. The sequence continues at coordinate 28,343 of PVKE010012094.1, forward strand.
TCCTCTCCCTGGGTGACCTTTGTCTACGCACTCTACCAGATTAAAGAGATGATGCAGCTAACAAGAGAAAACCATGCTTCTGAGATACAGCCTTTACAGGTAAAGTTTCTCTGCTGGCCTGCCTAAAGTGGGCTCAATGTTTCAGTTGTTCAGTTATTCATTCATCAAAATTATGGAAGGTCTGGTGGGGAAAACAGACATGCAGACAAATAATTTCAGAGCTCTGTGACAAGTGCATATAGAAATGTATACAAGGTCCCACAGAGGGAAAATTCTGCCTTACGGAATTTAGGAAGGCTTCACAGTGAAGATGCTTCTTGAAAGAAAATATATCTATTCTGATTTTGTACATTTCTTTAAACTTTTCATGTTGTCAGATACCAGTTGCAGTTGCAAAGCAAGAATGTGTGGTTCTTTCAGGGCATTAATCTCTGTAATTCTAAAATTCTAGTGGGGACATTAATTATAATAGGATTTTAATAAATATCTGATGAACTAATGAATACCCTGAGCCCCTGTATGGGTCCAATAAAGACAACTGACACAGTGGAAGTGTGGTTTCGCTGGTTGCCCCACATGAAAAATAAAGCAGGATTTTTCTTGTCCTTAGAGGTGTGATCTCTCCTGAGTAAAGGAAATCACATTGATAAAGCAGTGTGGGTAATTGTAACTAAAGCTACTATGCAAGGGTTGTCTGGAAAAAAATCCAGCCATTGTCAGTATAACAAGAATGGTTACATGCCTAGATACTTTCCTGACAGCCCTTGTATACTGTCTTTGGGAAATGATTAAGTGTGACTTTTATGAACACTGGCTAAAGTAATGAGTCCACTTCCCTGTGTTTGTTAATTATTCCCTTTTACTTGATGAATCATGTCAGCTCTACAACTAGAGTAGCTTCAGAGGACACATAAGAAAAAAAATAAAGGGGAAAAACTTAAAAATAAAGAGTAATTTGGGTAACTTCTGTTTTAGAAAATTTGAACTACCTTTATCATGACTTATCAAACTAACATGTCTGTAATTTAAACCAAATCTCATTCTTCATTGATAACAGTAATCCACTCAGGTCCATGCATGATCCTACTTATTTATTAAGATAATATGCTCACAAGAATCCTCTGCTTAGTCATAAAGGAGAATATCAGGGCCAGAGGGGCATATAAAGGATCTGAAGCAGAGAGAGGAAGCAGGAGAACGGATGGCATCTCTTGCTTACATAGCAACCTTTTCATTACTTTGGGTACTCGTTCTTATTTCTACAGAACCTTATCAGACTTAAGTATCATCGAATCTTTTTTTTCTGGTATTTTAATTTTAATAAAACACTGGATGGTATGGCTTAGTTATTTTTTTTTTTTTAAGATTTACTTTTATTATATTTTGGCAGCGAGAGACAGAGACAGAGAGAAGGGGGAGGGCCCAGAGCAGTCTCCATAGTTGACAGCATTAGTTTTCCATATAGTTTCACTCCACAGGTGGGCGCAGGGCTGCACAGGGTAGGAACTGGGCTGGGAGCCTCCCGCATAGGTCCCGGCAAGAACTTAACTGAGGGCACAACCCAGTTCAGCATGTGGGTCCACATGGGCCGGGGCCGGAATTCAATCCTCGGACTCCAGGGCTGCAAAGCAAGCGCTTAACCTGCTGAGCCATCCCAGCTTCCCTGGCTTAGTTATTCTTTTGAAGCCATTATAGTAAGGTTTCTTTTTTACATTTTAGAATCAATCACAGAAATAAAACTTTTTTTTCCTTTTCCTTCCCTTTTCATGTGTGTGCGTGTGTGTGTGTGTGTATAGCCATTTGAAGTGATACACAGTAATCCAGAGGAAAACCCATTAAAAAAAAAGTGTCCTCCTTTGTAAAGATGAGGAATGTTGCATGAAATATAGCAATGTGGCATTTTACAGACATACTGTGTAAATGACTGCTGGAGTGTGTACCCATTTACTTACAAGTGATTGCATAAGTGCTTATTTACATTCCCTTGTTTATGTGGATGTTCTGTCTTATTTAACTTTTACATTATACTTTAAAATCCCAAGTATACATAGGATTCTTAATTTCAGGCCATTCTTTTCCTGGCCTTGTCTCTGAGATTGAGAATGCCTTAGTTCCTGGTAGACAAGGTGCCTTCCAACTGCTGAATTCTGTGGCCTCAGCAAGTGGCCTGAGTTTCATTCCATGCTGCTTACCGGGTGACTTGCCACAATGGCTGGTGGGGGCTCAGTAAATACTTGTTTATGTAAATTGTCTTTCTGGTAGTAACAGGCATTTGGGTATTAATGTTTCTTTAGCCACAAGATACATCTGCTTATAGTGTTTGTATTTTTCATGCGGCTTTGGCAGTTGCACATAGGAAAAGAGATGAAAGGTAAGACATTCGATCCTTATTCCTTTATTGTCCCCGGAAGTGGTCACTTAAGGATGGTCTCCCCATGTTTCCTATATCATACTGGAAAACACATAAAAAGCATTGGATTTATTTGCTAGCCCTGACATTGAGCATCTCTTTTTTTTCCTCCTAGGGGATGAGTGAGAATCGGGGAGACTCTCTAGCTGGTGTAGCCCGGCCTGTCCCATGTGAAATTCACTCTGACACATCTAGAAACCAGCCGTCCCCTCAAACTGCAGCATCTCAGACGCAGAGCAGCCCTGTTCACCCCCGCGTAGACCAGAGTGTGAAGGAGGGTGCAGACCAGCAGGCTCAGCCTGCCGCTGGGGGACACTGAGGGTCCTGCTCGTCTCACACCCTGCATGGAAGGGTTCCTCTGCCAATACAGAGGGAGAAGTGTCCCCAAACCAGGACACGCCTCACCTTGAGGAGCATAGCATCACACACGCTTCTAAATACCTGAACTCATTAACATGGAAACACATACCCATAGGAGCTACAGTACATATTGGCAGAAACAGCTTAACTTCTATCATCCCCCTGGAATCCCACAAGGGAAATGGAGTTGGATGAGGACTTTCCATTCTTCGGGTGGTTAGGGTAAGGACTACAGGACTTCTCTGCCAGGGCAGTCAGAGTTGACACCAGCAGTTAAGCTAAGTGAGTAGAAAGAAAGAAAGAGTTTCAAGGTGAGTGCTGATATAATTTCCCTTTTCTGATTATTTATTATAATTATTTGGTTCTTAATGCAAACCGGGAAGAAACAGATATAAGCTTACAATTTTGTTTCTCTTAAAGAGAACCGTTTAAAAAATTAGATTTAAAAAATACAGTAAGCAGATGAAAGTAGAGGATATGCTTTTGTTTAAAAAAAAAAGTTTCATCAGAAACTTGGCATAGCTCTAGCAGATAATTTTTATATACGTATGGTATATAATGAAAGTAACCAGTTCTTTGAGCAAAAGCTACTAGTGACTACTGCAAGCTAAGGGAGCTTTAAAATGCCTTTTGTTTTAAATGGGCTTAATGACCAGAGGGGAATATTCCAGATAAACTACCCAACTCAGTATCCTGTGGCCTGGTAGACAAGGGTTTACTATATATATTGATAACTTAAATAGCCTGTATCACTATTTATAATTTTATAGTGATATGGGCTCTACTTAGCTGATGGAATTTTTAAAAATCACTGAATTCCTAATGGTTTCTTTAATTAAGCAGTACTATTTACAAATAACAATATAAGATTTAAGTGCCTGGGAGAGGGATACAATTTTTAAAAGTTACATAATGGGATGGTTTTTGTTTTGTTTTTGGTGAGGGGAAAAGGTAGTGAATAGGAAACCAGGAATGGAAAGATAAGAAGTAACTGTATTTATT
>PVKE010012095.1:0-17180 GCA_004027555.1 Craseonycteris thonglongyai
AAAGAAGTTAATATAGTTGGATTAATATACACCATGTGTTCAACTATTTTGTATTCCTTGCATGTATTATTTGTTTCTGTGTTCCACCTGACTTCTCTGGGTTTTTTTGGTTTTGTTTTGTTTTTATATTTATTTATTTACTTATTTATTTTGACAGAGAGAGAGAGAGAGAGATACAGAGACAGAGAGAGAACTGAACCGGGGGAGCTCCCAGTTCAGCATATGGGTCCGCACGGGCCGGGGCCAGGATTCGATCCTTGGTCCCCGGCACTGCAAAGTGAGCGCTTAACCTACTGAGCCATCCCGGCTTCCCCAATGACTTCTCTGGTTTTAATTGAACATTTTATACATTTTCATCTTATTTCCTATCTTACTGTGTCAATTGTTTATCTTTTTTAAAATTTTGGTGGTTATTCTAAAGTTTACAATGTATGGTACATTTTTAGCTAACTGAAGTCCCCTTTCAAATAATGCTATATTGCTCCTCTCCTCTGCATATCATAAAAGAAAGAGGAAGTATGACTGAATGACACTTCTGCATAAAGAGATTATCTTTCTCCCACTTCAATCTGCTCTGCTCTCCTGCTCCTTAGCCTTGGAAATCTGGATTAGGTATAAATTAATTTGAATTGTGCTACAATTTGTTTCTTCACTGATTTTTGCACTGTTCAAGCAATTTCAAATTTGCTTCTGATTCTTATAGGAAACAAGTTTCTTTCCCAAAACATACTTTCAAAACTCCATTTAAAATAATTTAGGATAAGGCATGAGGAAACCTGAGTTTCTGGTGGTCATGTTTTATTCTTGAGTGGGGTAAAGTTTACATAGGTGCATTTACATTGCAATAATTCATTTATGATTTGTGCATTTTTCTGTATGTATGTCACATTGCAATTTTAAGAGGTTGTATAATAAAAATACAATGGAAGAGATTATGAGATTTTATTTAGATAGAAATTTACACAGCTTATTCCATATATATGTGGACTATAATTATGATATAAAACAATAAAGTGTCTCCTAGATACTTTGACAAATACAAAGGGTTCTAAGGAATGTATATACATTTTAAGAAAGGAAAAAACTGTATTAGAATTGTAGTACTCAATATATACTGATAATAAGAGATGAATTAAGTCACATTTGACTTCTGCAATTACAAGAGGTGCTCAAAGTGGTTACCACCAGCTTCCAAACATTTCTGATCATAGCAAACTACTGTTTGACCAATGTTGACCAAAGTAACCACTTATATCGCTATGCATGCCATTTCACTTTGCTATGTGTCTCAATTTATCACCAATGTGTGCAATTTTGGGTGTGTTGGAGGTTCTGTTGCATACTCACACCTCCATTGTTGTACTTCCACAATGTTTTCGAATTTCAAATACCACTTCAAAATGGTCTTGCGCTCCTCCAACAACTGTGCTTCTGCCATTTTCTTTGACTGTCCTGCCTGCTGCAAGGTGCTGCTAGCATTTGTTTGATTAGTGCCATCTTTTGAGCAAATGTCACACCACAAATTGTTACCATCATTATATTCAACTTTGAAAAGTAATACATATATAACATCTTTTAAAATGTGTATGCATTTTTTTAGCACCCCAGTATTTACTAGTTTTAAAAAGGCACAGGTCTTTAACAATCCCATGTTGGAATTAATAATGCGATTTCCAAACAATGCAGATTAAGTCTGATTCTGCCTGTTTTCCAGATTTTCTGCAAGCTTGTTCTCCTCACAGCTGAGTTTGATGGCAAAACTAATCTCTAGAAAGGTGTGATGAAAGCAGCTAGAGAGCCCAGGTCCCCAGGGGTTGTAGGACTTACCATGGAATTCGTGTTGTGGACGAGGCTTGGAGTTGGCACTGAGAGGACCCATTTGGGGACTTAAACTCTGAAGGCTTAGCCAGGGGCCATGAATTTCAGCAGTGGGTGCCACAGATGTTCAAATGTCTAGGTGGGCGAGTCACACCTTAGTAGACGCAGCAGGAGATGCCCAGTGACCAAGCAAGGAGTGAAAATCTCCCAGAAGGCCAGCCAGGACTAAGGGACTAGCACATGGAAGAGATTCCCCCCTCCCCCACACACATGCTAAATGACAGGTTATAGATAAGCCTATCACTGCCACCTTAAGAAGAAAAAGGGGGCCAGGGAAGGTTATTGAGAAAATAAAAAGGGCCCTGATAGGAAATTTAAACTTGGAATGAATTAACATTTCAATCAATAGTCATAGAATATATAGAATTGAATTACTGTTAATGAGTTTAACATTTATTTCTTTTTTTTAACTAAAATGTAAATTCAAGAGCAAGACGTGAGCAATTCCAAGAAATTAAATTTGCATGTCAGCTTTGAAGAAGGTTTTCACAGGCTGAGGAGACTGGTATTTGAAACCTTGGGGTCCTGAGAAGAACCCACAGTGCTAGGAAAATAGCAAACGGCTTGAGATCACAAGCAACTTTACAAACAACAAACACAAAAACAACCATAGAAAGCATTGTCTCAAACATAGGTCAGAAAGAAGGAAATGAAATGGCTCATCAGGAAGGGGACAGTTTCTTGGAACAAGACTGGCCCATGTGGACAGCTGACCAATAACGCATGTCTTAGAATCACCTTTGCAGGTCTAGGAATTGTGGCATAACTTCCCACCAATCCTGTGAGAAAGGAAGTTAAGGTCAAAATTAAGTTGCTGAAGAGACAATTTGAAAATGGGATTTAATGTGTTCTTGGTTGTAGGCTTAAATTCATACCTGGGAAGGTTATTGAGACATAATCACAAAACTGGCTGAGCCAGAACGTATCTCTTCCCACCGTGCACTTTAAGCCAAAACTGGAACTACAGTCTAACTTCCAGGCTAGTATCTTCTTATTCCACTGTAGTGTATCTATTTACACTTCAGATTGCTTCAACGGTTTTTCAGTTTTAATTGAGATTTCCTATAGGAGCAGATAACACATAGAAAGATAAAAGTAGATGTGTTTCAGAACCATTTGAATATAAGTTTTATTTACTCTTGATTATTAGTGGCCTTTGCAGGTGGGCATAATTGTCAGAGATGTACAAGTTAGTCCAGATATGTGAAATGTGTTGTCTGTAGATCAACCCCCGCTCATACTTTTCTACCAAGTTCTAATTGCAGTGGTTCTGAAATGCAGCTGTTGTCCAGCTCAGGGCTCTGCACAATCATCCCTTTCCCAAGAGATCTGCATAATTGGATGAGGATTTGTTAAAACAAAGGGTTTGGGGAAGCCGGGATGGCTCAGTAAGTTAAAAGTTAAGTGCGCACTTTGCAGCGCCGGGGACGGGACCCAGGATTGAGTCCTGGCCTGTGCGAACCCATGTGCTGAACTGGGAAGTGCCCCCATTTTAGTTCTCTTTTTGTCTCTGTATCTCTCTCTCTCTCTCTCTCTCTCTGTGTCAAAAACAATAAAAACAAACAAACAAACAAATAAACAATGACAAAGGGCTTGAAATGATTATGGAGCTGCACCATATATTATCCCAGATCTAGGAAATGAGCTTCTTCTGGTGTTTCATTTATGCATGTGTTTGTTGAAATCAATAGAGATGCAATAGTTATCAACAGAGCCCTTATTCTGAATTAAAAAAAAATTTTTTTAATGCTATTGTCTCTCCACATGTTGTTTTACTTAAGTTTGAATTGCCGAGTTGCCATTCGACCACTAATGCTGTCTACTGAGGCAGAGCCTAACCAGACAAACATGGAAAAGTAGAAAGGCCTTCCAGTGACATTAAATCAGGTAAAGTCCATCTGGCTGCACCTGTGCTGCCTCTCAAGTGTACAAATGCACCTGAATGGAAATGTGAACACTAATTGCTTGTTCCCTGCCAGTCTTCTTGATTCCTCTGGGCCTTTGAAGAAAATAAAAATTATACCTGCCTCTTAGGAGTGGAATCCATTTGGTATGAGGAAAATGAAATGATCTCTCAGGAGACTAGGAAGATTTTAACCTACAACTGTGGAAAAACTTAGGCAGAGTATTTCTAACCAGACCCCAAAGGAAAGGGGCACATTCATTATACAAGTCAATCTTCTGTCATCTTTGCTTGTTGAGCCCCGAGCTGAGCTCATTGAGGCTCCTGGTGACCACACGTGCTGGATTTCCAGGGTCTCATCCTGGATCAGGTCATAAATAGATGACTGCACACTGGATGACAGGCAGGCAAAATCATTATTCAGTCCTGTGAAGAAAAACCCAACAGTTGTGTTTGCACTGGTTTGTGAAGGAGGTCAGATCTTCAAAGAAATGGATCAAGATATATCAGAATCAGTTGGGGAGCTTCTATGTGTGATTGGCCCACCTCAATCTGCCAGGGCAGAATCAGTGGAGGTGGAGAACCAACAGGTATAAGGTAATGATTCTCCTGGGCAAAGGACAGCAGAAATACACAAAGTGATGTTACTATCTCAGTCTCACTCTGCTACATCTGTGGGGCATTTTATAGTTTCCTCTGGCATCCCCACCTACAGTCTCATTTAATCCTTTCAACACTCATGTAAAGTAGGGAGAACTGATGTTCATGAATTACGTTAGTCTTTTTTTCTGGTTTACCTAAACTTGGTTTCACCCTTCTAGTCTATCCTCCACACTTCAGTAAGAGTAATCTTTTTAACATGCAGATTTCATCAACTCTTTTCCTGCTCAATTATTTTTTTTTTATGGCTCCCCATGACCTTTAGCATAAATCTTGCTTTTTCCACGGGACATACAATGTCAGTGATAATCTGGTCTCTGTGAACCTGCTTGTCCTAATCTCCCAATCCTCCCCTCATCACATGTGAAGCTTCAACAACACTGACTTCTCATTTGCCCTCACAAACTCAGCCAACACCTCCCTCTGGCCTACATGCCTGGTTAATCCTTACTCATTCAGTTTTGTCTTTGCTTAATGAATGCCTTGAGTCCAGTGGATGGGCTTAGGAGTTCCTTTCATTTGCATGTATTTCCCATTTTATAATACTTGACACATTTAATATTAGTTTTTTTTTTTAAATATATATATATTTTTTTTGACAAAGAGAGAGAGATACAGAGACAGAGAGAGAACTGAACTGGGGGAGCTCCCAGTTCAGCGTATGGGTCCGCATGGGCCGGGGCCGGGATTCGATCCTTGGTCCCCGGGGCTGCAAAGTGAGCACTTAACCCACTGAACCATCCCGGCTTCCCCTAATGTTAGTTTTTAAATGTGTGTTTCTGTGCTATAATGCAATTTCTTTCAAAAACACCTTTTTAAAGATTTATTTTGTTGTTTTTGATGCAGAGAGAGATGGAGACAGAAAGAGACAGAGAGAGAAGGTGAAGGGCCCAAAGCAGTCTCCATAGTTGTATGTCATCAGTTTTTTGACAGTTTTATTCCACACAGATGGGCAGGAAGAAATGCAGGGTTGGAAGTAGGCCAGGGGCCTCCCGGGTTGGAAGCTTGCCCCCAACAAGAACCAGCTGAGGGCCACACCCCAGTTTATCATATGGATCCTCACAGGCTGGGGCCAGAATTCGATCCTTGCACCTCGAGGCTGCAAAGTGAGCGCTTAACCTGCTGAGCCATCCTGGTATCCCCTATAATGCAGTTTTTTTATGGGGCAGAAACTTGGCCTTTTAATCTGTGTGTTCCCAAGCTGCCAACAGAGCCTGGAATATAAATGGATGGATGGATGAGTACAGGAGTTTCTATCTCAGCTACAGAGTAGTCACGGTGACCATCTCGATATGGGCTTTACCCAACTCCTGCTGTGGAGATCAACCTCGTGTAGGCACAGCTTGGCAGCATCTGGTCTTTCTCCTGTGGAGCTCCCTTGTTCCTGCTGCAGTGGGACCCATACCCCAAGCACATGTGTAACTCGGAAGTGTGGGGAGGCTAATATTCATGGAGCAAACAATTGACCACTGGGGATTGGGAGCAGGTGGAGAAAGGCTGATAGGACATCCTGAGGTTCAGAATTTCTTATGAGCATTTGGAAGATGGCCCTGTCGAATTGAGGATTCCTTTGTACTTGATGATAATCAGCGGTCAACTCAATAACGTCTCCTAATATTTTTCTCTCTCCTCTTTCAAACCCTTTGATCACACTCCTGCTTCCCCGATTGAACAGTGCATATCCCAATCACAAAGTGAAATATATAGGTTTATTCTTTCTGGGAATCCAATCTTAGTTATGGACCTACTGATTAGTGGGGAAAGAACTTAGTTGGGACTTCATAAATGTTTGTTGAGAAAATGAACAAAGTATAACAGAAATTGTCAAACAAGCATTTATATTTTAACATAATGTGTGGCTTTCTCCTCGATTTTAGAGAACAACAGTAATGGAGAGTGTTGGTCCACAATTACGCATGAAGGGTGAATAAATTTTATGGTTCTACTGAAGTAGTGCTCAAGCACATCTAACAATGAGTTGCCTCTTTGTGTTTTTGCTAAGTAATACCTTCCTTTGGAACACTTGGGTGCTATCATTTACTCAAAACAAGGGAGCTCTAAATTTTGTGCACTGGAATGCTGAACTGGTTATGAACGTAGAATCACTTGAGGATCTTGTTGCAAAACAGATTCTGGGGAAAGCCGGGATGGCTCAGTGGGTTGAGCACTGGCTTTTCATCCCTGGGGTCTGAGGATCAAGTCCCAGCCCTGGCCCATATGAACCTATATGCTGAACTGGAGCATGCTTCCCATGTGGGAGGCCCCTGGCTCACTGGGGACATGCCTCCAATGCAGGAGCCTCTGCCCAGTTCCTGCCCTGTGTGGCCCTGCTCTCACCTGTGTGGAATGAAACCACGTCAAAAACTGATTACATACAATTATGGAGACTGCTCTGGGCCCTACCAGTTGCACTGCAGTTCAGCATACGGGTTTGCATGGGGCAGGGTCTAAGATTTGATCCCCAGTCCTCGTGGTTGCAAGGCAAGTGCTCAACCTGCAGAGCTATCCTAACATCCCCTAGATTAATTTATTTGACTCAGGTGAGTTTGTACTGTTTTCATGATGGACGTATCCTCATCCATATTAAAGTGCAATTAAATTAATTTGAATATCTGATGATAGGGAAGCTCAAGCCCCAAAGCATGCCAAGTGACTTCTTAGTGACAACCCGTCGTCCACCCAAAAAGGAAGTCCTTCGCTATTATCTTTAACAGGCAAGTGTTTTTATTTGCTCCCAGCTGAAGTGCCCTTGACCTTGTGCATCTCCTCTCTCAAGGATGGGCAGAATGAAGACTAGAAAGAGTACATTCAAGACAAAGAAAAAAGTTAATAGAGGCAACCTCTATAATTGAAAAAAATGAGGTTGAAATGGTTTCATAATTTCTATTATGCCAAAAAACTAGAAAAGCTCAGCTATTATTTTATTTCCTGCTGTGATCTGAAATAGAAAGGTTAAAGGTAACCTTAAGAAAATCAGAGTAGTTTTGTTCTGCCTCTGAAAATACTGAAAAAAAGAAAGAAATCAACATGTTTTAATTTCATGTTTCAAGTGTGTCAAGCAAAGACAATTAGGCCAACCACACAATCTGAGATTTTTCTAAATTGAATTATAGGCTAACATTTGTCAACTGTCTACAATGCAGACAGCACGGAGTGAGTGTGTTGGTTTCCCAGGGGATCTCTGTTTTAGAGGATGTCATTGTTCTATATACTCAGAATGGTCTGTGCTTGAAGTCCTGGGTCTCTTCAGATGTCCAGTGGTTTGTTACTGACTCAATGTCAGGAGAGAGTTAGTGACCCGGACATAACGGAGGTCTGATCCCTGGGACACAGAGTTAGCTCCTTTTCACTTCTGCAGGCAGCATCCATCGGCATATTTCATGGGTGGCAGCTTTCGGGAATTGCAAGAGTAGCTTTTTTCCCCTCGACTTTGCTCTGGTACAAATTACTTCCTGTTGAAACGTTCCCATTTTCAGGTACAGGAATATAGTTTTTTCTAGTTTCCAGTAGCAATTTAGAATTTTCCCCATGACACAGATTAGTTTATTTCTTCTGGAATTTTGAAAATAAGCAAACCAAATCTGTGAGCTTTAAGCCCTGTTTCGAATAAGAAAGAACATACATTTTTAAAAAATGTATTATATGCTTATATTATGCTTTTTTTAAAATATATTTTATTTATTTATTTATTTTTGACAGAGCAAGAGAGAAAGAGAGAGAGAGAGGGAGAGAGAGAGATACAGAGAGAGAACTGAACTGGGGGAGCTCCCAGTTCAGCATATGGGTCCGCATGGGCCGGGGCCAGGATTCGATCCTCGGTCCCCGGCACTGCAAAGTGAGCGCTTAACACACTGAGCCATCCTGGCTTCCCCTTATATGCTTTTTAAACATATAAGTATATGTTTAACACTTTATATTTATATGTATTTTAAGATGCGGCTTGTATAAGTATGGTTTTATGCCTGATATTACATGTTTTCTGATTAAGAAAAATCACTTGAATAAAGACTTATATAGAATATAAATGGGCCCCATTACATTATGCCAATTAACACTATTTATAAAATTTTAAGGTGTTTTATGGCAAAAGCTTGTATTACAAGAAAAGAAATTTACCTATATTTCTCACTAAGCGAAGTGTTCTCTTTCTCCTTCCCCCTCCCTCTCCCTTCCTCCTCTCTCCTCTCCTGATCCTCTTTCCCTATCTTTCCCTTTATGCAGTCTTCAAAATTACTCTATTATTTATCAAACCTAAGCACCTCCATTGCCTTGGTGTTTTTCTAGACGTCATTTATGTACCATTTAAGCAGAAGTTGTGTAGGTTAGTTGTACGGTCAATTTTGCTAGTGTAGCACTTAGTTTTGTTAAGATGATGCTTCTATGTCTTATTTTCTGGAGTTCTGTTTACCACATGCAACAGACACGTGTTATATTCTCTCTACCTAGCATTCTTTGTACAGCATTACTCTATTTTGGAAACTTTATGTCATATTCAACCTTCCCAGTTTCATCGGGTTCCTTTGTATCCAGTTCCCAGGCATGTGTCCTGGGCTTTAGCTGCTAGATATCTGCCCGCTATGGACTGAATGTACTCTCAAAATCCATATGTTAAAGCCCCACCCACCATTGTGACTATATTTGGAGATAGGGTCTTTAGAAGGCAATGAAGGTTAAGTGAGTTCATAGGGTAGGACCCTAATATGATAGAACTGGTGGCCTTCTAAGAAGTGATATTCTCATTCTCTCTCTCTCTCTTTCTCTCTCTCTCTCTCTCTCTCTCTCTCTCTCTCTTGCTCTCGCTCTCTCTCACTCTCTCCAAGCACATGGAAGAAAGGCCATTGGAACACACAGTAAAAAGAAGCCATGTGTAAGAAACAAGGAAAAGAGCTCTCACCAGAGACTGAATCCTGGCAGAATCTTGATCTTTCCAACCTCCAGAACTATGAGAAAATAAGTTTTCGTGGTTTAAACCACACAGCTGGTGGTATTTTTCTCTGTCAGACCAAGCTGACTTACGCACTGCCCTACTCTTCCATTTGGAAGTGAGTATCCTGATCTCCACATGGAATCTATTTTTCTGGAGTGGGGGAGAGGGACACAATTTTCAGAAGGGAAGTGGATTTAAAGTCCAATTCTTGGCACACAAGTAGCATTGAGGCTATCAGCCATTGTGTTGGCAAAGAATTTTAGTTTCTACCAGTAGTGTCAATGAGGCAGCTGGATTTTGGTGGAGCCAGTTCTGCAATATGGTTTTCGCCATCATTCTTAGCAGCCCAGCTAAACATTGGATTCTCCAGTCCTCCCAACAGACCTGTATACTCCTTAACATACTTTCAACAACACCCCACCCCCTTTTTCTTTGATTAAATCAATCATAGTCAATTTTGTTCCCTGTGATCTATCGAATATACTGGAAGAACATAAAAGAGTAAATCTATGTTACTGGGAATGAAAGGTTTTGATTGATATGTGATTCCACCAAGCTATTGCTACCAGAATGCTCAACAGAGAAGCTGTGTCCTGTGTAACTATTATACACTGGAAAGACATCAATTCAAACTATGTAGAAATTATTTCAGTAATAATTATAACACATATAAGACATTCTGACTTGTCTCAACTTCCTCAGAACTTTAAATGCACTCTATTCTCTAATCCTCAAAATAGTTCTGAATTAAATAGCATAAACCCACTTTAAAAATGATGGAAGGGGCAATGAAAGGTTAAAGATATTAAATAGTGAATATGAAAAGTTATAGGATTCTAGTTGGATGGGAAAAAGAACTCAGGCATCCTAAAGGCATTATGTTATATGTTCATAGATTTGTCTCACTTTACTTAGTTATTTAGTTTCACTTTTAAGGTTAATGGAGCCTTCTAGGAATCACCATTAATCCTTATATCCACAGACACTGCTTTCTTTCATTTCTATACTTTATATTGTTCATTGTTTCAAAAAATGGGATCAGTTCACATTCTTCTAGAGATTTCCTAGTTTGTCTTAACTCTGCTTATGGCTTACCTGGTCATCCTTTATATTTATTAATCTGCATGTTTGTATTTAGTTTTATGACATAAAACTTGTGCAAGTGTTATTAATAGTGCCAGCCTAATAGTAATTTTTCCAAAGCTGAATTTATTTCCACACTTTAATTCTCCAGCTGAGTGGGCTAATATTCAGAACAGTGTTGTCTCAATGACACTTTTATAACATTTTTGGAAACCCTGTTTTTATTAGCTTTTAGTCTATCAACTTTGATCATTGATTGCTTTGCTAGTATATGAGATTCTATAAAGATTTATTTTATTGTTTTTGACAGGGACAAAGAGAGACAGAGACAGAAACAGACAGAGAGAAGGGGGAAGGCCCAGAGCAGTCTCCATAGTTGTATGTCATCAGTTTTTGACATGGTTTTGTTTCACACAGGTGGGCGGGGGCCACATAGGGTGAGAACCAGGCTGGGGGCCTCCTGCAGGGGAGTCATGCCCCCTCAATCCAGGGGCTGAACTGGGGGGCGAGAACTGAAATGGGGGCCTCCCACATGGGAAACACACTCCAGTTCAGCACATGGATCTTCATGGGTCAGGGCTGGGATTTGATCCTTGGTTCCCCGGGGGCTGCAAAATGAGTGCTTAACTCACTGAACCATCTGGCTTCCCCCAAGATTCTAATAATTAAAATTAGAAAAATCATGTATTACATGTAATTTTGATAATTATTACAAGTAACTTGATAATTATTATACCATGTAATATGAGAATATGTCCATTTTCTTTTGAAAGTGAAGGTAAAGTAGCAGATAGATGAGTTTTCTTTCTCACATTCCATGCAAATCCGCCACTAAATCTTTTTGTCTTTATATATTAACTACGTTTATGCTAATTGTGGTCCTAGCAGGAAAGAGATACCACACCCAGATCAGCATAATTCAAGGGAGTGTTTAATCGAAGGACTTTTTACAAAGTGGTTGGCAGGTTGTTTGGGATCCATAAGAGACAGTGCAGTACCCTGGGCTGAACACCTCAGTCCTCCAAAAATCTCATTTGTATTTTCAACTTCTCCTAAGAAAATCAATAAAATGTGTGCCCTGAAAGTCACATGTTGAAGCCCTAACTCCTCTGTTACCTACTCCAACTGCTGAGGTGTGTTTGTAGAATTTTAGAACTTTAGAGAATCACCATTTCAAATACACAGATATAATCATTAAAGGATTTTGGACCAGGTGAGGATGAAAGCTTAGTCTTCCAGAACTCTGAAACCAAGCAAATATTAAAATGCTGACTAGGGCTGTCCAGAAAGTATCCAGCCATGTAATATGAAACATAGAGGTACTTATGGCTGGATTTTTTCTAGACAGCCCTCGTATACTCTTCAAATAAAGTTAATTTAGCTGTTTAATGACTTTGCATATGATTTTTAGCTGATATAGGTACTGGAGTTTGGCAATACTCTTTTATTGTTAAATTTATTAGGGTGACATTGGTTAGTAAAAATTATATAGGTTCTGGGTGTACAAATTCTACAGTACTTTGTCTATTTGTTACAATATGTGTTCACCACCCAGAGTCAGCTTTCTTTCCATCACCACATATTTAGCTCCCCCTCCCTCTTCTCCCACCCCCTTCCTCCTCTCACACCTCCCTCCCCCATTACTCGCAGGTAACCATTAAACTATTGACTATGTCCATGAGGTTTTGCTTCTTTGTTGCTTTCAGTTTTATAGTCCACATCTGAGTGGAGTCATGTGGTCCTTAGCTTTTTCTGTCTGGCTTATTTTGCTTAGTGTGATGATCTCAAGGTCTAGCTATGTTGTTGGAAATAGCAGCATTTCATCTTTTCTTATAGCTGAGTACTCAATTTGCTCTCTGGGTATTCTTGGAGGCATGAAAACTAGTGAAGAGTATTAAGCTTTTAAATAAAGTCCACAGACATGGCCTATGACAAAACTTTATATACCATACCGTCTTCTTTTTTGAATATTTAATTCTATTCAGTTTATAACCAAAATAGAGAAAGCTTTAGGGGAAAGTGTCAAACCATACTATGAAGGTATCTCAGGGAGTTACAAAGAAAAGGGTTTTTAGCAAGTGTTGAAAGTTATTTTTGACATTTCTATAAATAAGCTCATCTCACATTTCTGTGCACTTCCTTCACTTAATAAGAATAATAAAAAAAATCCATCCACAGAGTTCTCTCTTTTATCCATTATCTAAATTTCAGTTGAGATATTTTTTACTTTTAAGATAAAAGTTGGGTAGAAATGTTGCTATTGAATTTCTACACTCATTAAAATAGTTTCAGTGTACCTGTATCTCTGTGAAAAAGCAATTGTCGCTAAGGGATCTGTGTGAAAATGCATTTGATTAATTTTATACCACTGTCAAAAATCCACTGTAAAGGGTATAGGTCTCTTAGGAGAAGACCCAAATCATGGAAACCAGAATACGCACAAGTTTGAAATTATGAGACAATGTGACAGAATTACCTGGTAGTGTTCCAGGAGTCTATCAGAATGTTTCATAGAAAAGAAGAAGCTAAGAGAAAATGAACTTGTAATTACAGGGATTTTCTAACTCAGTGTAGAGGAGGTTTTTCTCATGATGTCAGCAAGTGGGTTCTGTGTGTCTTGAGGTAAATAACCCTTTCATCAACTTTCAAACACAAAGAGAAGCAACACAGCCATAAATGAATAAATGTGCCTATCATCTATCTAATCACCCCAGCTACTTAACTTCGTTCACCTATAACTAATAAGTACTTATTAAGACCCACTATATCCCAGGAAGTATGACAGGTGCTGAACTTGTAGTAAGACCCAGAATAAGGTTTCTCCTGGCCTTCATGGAGATTAAGGGGTGAGGAAGACATGAACAGTCAGTTTTAGGTATGATGGATGCCAACTGGGATGTGTGCACACAATGATCTAATTTGGTCTATGACGATTTTGTTGAATTGAAATTTTACTGAAGCCTGAAGAAATGAGGGGCAGAAGGATGGGGAGAAAGAAAGAGAACATGCTCACATTTTCTCTGAGGTAGGAGACGCTTCCTTTATTCCAGATACACAGAGAAGTCCAGTGTAACTGCATAAAATAAAGGTGGTGAGAGTGTCTGAGACAAGGCCAGAGGAGTTACCAGGAAAAAGGGAACCCAATTATTTCATTCAAAGCAATGGGGGTGGAAGGACATGACAAGATTTGCATTTAAAAATATCTCTTTAACAGCCTGAGAAAAGAAAATGATTCCTAAAAGAGAATGGCAGCAGAAAAAAAGAGAGGTGATTGGGTTTTGAGCTATTTAGGAGTCAGCCTTTGTTACAGGGGTGTCCAATTTTTGGCATCCCTGCGCCACATTGGAAGAAGAAGAATGGTCTTGGGCCACACATATAATACACTAACAATACAATGAGCTTAAAAAAAAATCCTGCAAAAGAAAATCTCATAACATTTTAAGAAAGTTTATGAATTTGTGTTGGGCCACATTCAAAGCCGTCCTAGGCTTCACGTGGCCCTTGGTCCACAGGTTGGACAAGCTTGCTCTATTAGATTTGGTGATTAAGCAGCAAAGGAGAAGAGGACAAGAGGAATCTTTGGTTTCTGACATGGGCAAGTACCAAATAGGCTAATCGATTAGTGAGAAGAAGACAGAAGGGAAACAGAGTTGAGGGCTGCAAATCAAAGCATTCACATGTGTGAGTCTAGAGTTCAGAAGACACTTTGGATGAGGAGATACAGACTTGGATGAGGGATCATAAGCATGTAGATGACATGGACAATGACGAGAATGGGTAAGGATACCTAGGGAAGAGAAAAATGAAAGGAGGAAGAGTGTGGGGCTTTGCAAAAACATGGATAAAAACAGCTTTCTAAATAAACCACCTGGATTCTTAGATATTTCCATGGGGAGGCTTCACGAGGGAGGCAGGCTATTTCCTGTCAAAATGGGCAATGATGACTGTGATTCACTGGAAATATAAGAACAAACTCCCTTTTTACCCTAAAGTTATGGTTGTACTGGATATATAACTAATAACCAGTGAACATGGCACCTTCATTCAGTGATATATTTATTACTGATGAGGTAAAAATAAGACAATTTCTTCTATACAATTTTGAAAGGGAATTAAAAGTGTATAGCAAGGAAACACATTTTTAGGAGAATTCCATTTGAGGAAAGGCTAAACCCAACCACTTGCACAAACACACATGCCTTGGTTTATTTACAGACTATCTGGATATTTTCATTCTCAAAATTGTATGATTTTCTCTAATGAATGGAAATAGAGTAGCAAATAGAAACTGTATCATAGCATGAATTAATTTTATTATAAAAGCAATGAATATTCAAAACAATTTTTTTTAAACTGAAAGTGGTCATTAATGCCAACTGCTGCTCAACTACCGTATTATGGAAATTTAGGATTCAAAGGGATTTGTTAACTGTAGCAGAATGAAGGTCTTACTAAAGATTATTGCCTCTTCCCAGGAAATTATACTGTTTAATACTTCTGAAAAAACCTAGCATGATGTAAGTATTTGTTAATTTAAAAAATAAAGATTCATAAATGCTAGAAATTATTAGCTTGCACATATGTCTGATACTGTTCAGAAGAAAATGTACCTTCATGTGATTATAGAAAGAAAGGTAAGGAATAATGTTATGCTTATATCTCTTCAAATCTCTTTGGGATCTTTTCTATGATGAAAATCATCCAAGAAGCAAATAGTAAAGCAATCTTAAACCATGTTATAGGGCTAATACCCCTATTTCTGGCCTGTGGTTTTTTTACACTGGGGCTGGGTATATACTTTTGGCTTACTTTGAGCAGTCTTGGCTACTGGTTGAGAACACAAACTCTGATCATCATCCTTTTGGTATTTGTTTGCTGTGTTCTGATCTCCACAGTCTTAAGTGCTAATACATAGCTATTGTGCTCTAGCCACCGTCCCATCCATGAATATAGGAAAACCTGATACTTTCTAGAAGTTGAAATGACTATCCACTAAAACTTTTTTATTTTATTTTAAAGATTTATTGTTTTTGACAGAGAGAAACAGAAGGGGGAGGGCCCAGAGCAGTCTCTGTAGTTGTACGTCGTCAGTTTTTGACGTGATTTTATTCCACACAGGTGGGCAGGAAGCCGTGCTGGGCAGCAACTAGGCTGGGGGCCTCCTTCATGGGAGGCACACCCCAGTGAGAACCAAACTGGGAGCCACAACCCAGTTTAACATATGGGTCCTCACGGGCTGGGACTGGGATTTGATCTTAGGACCATGGGGCTGCAAAGCGAGTGCTTGACCCTCTGAGCCATCCTGTCTTCCCCCATCCACTAAAACTTAATGTACAGTCATGACAACTCACATAACAGCAAAAATTTGACTTGGTCTTCTTCCCATATTTAATGGTATAGCCTTCAGTTCAGCCTGAAGTGTAACCAGAAGGGGAGCTAAGAACTTAAACTATCTGCAACAATAGAGCTAACTGCAATAATGCAACTACTTACCAGGAAGATGAAGTTGAAAATAACTATTTGATTCAAGAGTTTACTACAAATCTAATTATCCAAGTAATAGACTATTCAACCGGCCTTCCTCAAACCAAATGTTCCCTCCTGAGGGTCATCTATCCAGTTCAACTAGGCTCATCAAACAACTGTTTACTCTTTTAAGATTTGATTCCAAAGTCTCCCTTGCAGTGCCCATCAATCCTAATTTGTTATGTCATAGATTTGCATGATCCGTATCAGTCCCCCACTTGGGAAGACCCACCTTCACACAGACCTTCCCCTCCAATCTTATAAATATCTTGGCTTTTTCTCTCCACCCTCTGAGACAGGATTATGACTCTGTCTTTGCTTCCTTTACCAAAAGTAAGCAAAAGCCCATGTCTGCTTAATTAGCAGAGTTTACTTTGTTGGTATTTTTGGAGACTTGGCAGTCAACAACCTGCACATGAGGAAATCACACACACACACACACACACACACACACACACACACACTCTTGACAAATACCACACATCTATTAAGGGCTATATCAGAGGTACAGACAGTGGATTAATTTTGTATTAACTCATTCATTTAAAAAAATTGGAATAGTAGCTAACACTTAAGAAATGGAATATCCCACATAAAATCTGAATTTCTGTCTTTTTTCACATATTGAATTTAGTAAAGCTGGGCCTGCTCTTTTCTACTTGTTAATAATTAGGTGCTTTAGATGCAGCTCACTGTTGTTGGTTTACTGCAATGCCTGCAATTCAGCATTGTTTATATCTGGACAGTTCATTTACTCCAGAGGTCACATACAAAATATTTTTGGTTTTGAGGACCACAAGGTTACTGCCTCAATTACTCAACTGTGCTATTGTAACAGGAAAATGGCAAATGATAATGCCTGGATGAATGAGCATGGCTGTGTGCCAGTAAAACGTTATTTACAAAAATAGGCCTGAAGGCATGGTTTGTGACCTCTGACTTTCGTGACATGCCTAGTCACAGTTGTCATTTGTATTTGCAATTGCTCTTATGAATGAACCAGTGCTAGTCTGGCTTCCTGGAAGTACCTATGTATTCTGAACAGAAGAAAGCTGCAGGTTAAAAGTAACCATTAGGTTAAAAACTAACAAAACTTAGACAGGTTTGAAACACATTTATTGTTGGACTCTTCTTTCCTACAAAATAACCCAAGGAAGGAAAGCTATTGTCCTAATGGCTTGAGAGAAAGGTGAGCACAAGAGG
>PVKE010012095.1:17280-39067 GCA_004027555.1 Craseonycteris thonglongyai
AAAAAAAAAAAAAAAAAAAAAAAAATATATAGGTTTGTATAAAATTAATATGAAATTTTGATGTAGCTAGAAAAATAGAAATGCTATAAATAGCAAACTCTATTGGCACATATAAATTATTATTAAATTTATGAAACTTCAATTTGCAAGAACATTTTTTTAAGGTTTATTGTTTGAGGGGTGAAAGAGAGAGAGAACGGGAGAGAAAAGAAGAAGGCCCAGAGCAGTCTCCATAGTCATACATAATTAGTTGTGACATGGTTTCATTCTACACAGGTGAATGTGGGGCCATGCGGGGAGGGAACTGAACTGGGTGTCTCCAACATGGGAGGTGAGAACCTTTGCTGCCATCCTGGTGGTCACCAATTTACAATGACTCTTCTAGCATTGAATTTCAGTCCCAGAATAAAACCAAATAGTATCTGAAAATACCACATCTTAAAACTCAGTTTAAAAATCAAATTTGTTCCAATCACCAAAAAAAAAATTAAAAAAAATTATTACTTTCTGATTCTATAAAGCATCATATTATAGGGTTTTTTGATATTTGCCTAAATAAAATAAAGATCTGAATTGTGAATATCAAAGTATACATACCTATTTAAACCTCATTAATTAACAATTGACTAATATACTCTTGAAAATATTGAGAACAGGTGGATGAAATCAATATTTGGCTATGTGTGAAAATGACTTGGCAGGAAATGCTTATGTATTTACAACATCTAGATACATTGCTCGTTAATTGCATCAGCAGTTGTGTGGCATTTTCCTTGTGTGTATTGCCAGTCTTAAACACGAGGCACATGATTGCTGCCTTAATTTCTTCCATCAGTTTCCCTCTTGGGTTCCTGAAAAGTAGCTTATATTCCTGTAATTCTAGTGAAGCTTTACTCAAGAAGACCATTTTTTAGATTTCTTATTTATTGATTTGTTCATTTATTTATTTGTTTTAAATTTTTATTTAAAATATTGAGGTGACATTTGTTAACAAAATCACATACGTTTCAAGTGCACAATTTTATACTACGGTATATATATTGCATTGTGCGCTAGCTACCCAATTTTTTTTTTTTTTAAGTTTTTGACAGAGAGAGGGAGTCAGAGAGAGATGGAGAGAACGGGGAGGGCCCAGAGCAGAGCAGTCTCCACAGTTGCATGTCATTAGTTTTCTCCATAGTTTTGATTCCACAGGTGGGCACGAGGCTATGCAGGGCAGGAACTGAGCTGGGGGTTCGGGGCTGCACAGACCCCAGCCTGTGGCTGTGCAGGGCAGGAGCTGGCCAGCCGGGGTCATCCGGAGGCACACCCTCACAAGCTGGGGACCTCCTACATGGGAAGCAGCAAACTGGGGGCAAACCCCAGTTCAGCATATGGGTTCCCATAGGTGGGGACTGGGATTCGATCCTCGGACCCCAGGATTGCAAGATGAGCACCCAACCCACTGAGCCACCCCGGCATTTGCCAATGTTTAGTCTCCTTTTGTCACCATATATTTGGCCCCCTTTATCTTCTACATCTGCCTTCCCCCTTCCCCTCTGATAACGACTAAACTTGTCTGTTTCTGAGTTTTTGCTTGTTTGTTTGCCTTGTTCATTGGTTGCTTTCAGTTTTACATCCCACATATGAGTGAAATCATATTGTTCTCAATTTGTTTTGTCTGACTTATTTCACTTAGCATGATGAATCTCAAGATCAATACATGTTCTTGTAAATGACAGTATTTCATTAGTTCCTAATGGCTGAGTAATATTTCATTGTGTATATGTACCACCTCTTCTTTATCCAATCATCTATCCAAGGATACTGGTTGTTTCTATGTTTTGGCTGCAGTGAACATAGGGGTACATATATCCTTATGGATAAATGTTTTTAGATTTTTTGGGTATCTACCCAAAAGAGGGATTGTTGAGTCATATAGCAGTTCATTCTTAATTTTTTGAGGAACCTTTATATACTCCCACCAGCAGTATATGAGGTTCCTTTTTCTCCATAGCCTTTCCAGCACTTGTTATTACTTGTCTTGGTGATTGTAAGGAAGCGATTTAAGGAAGCGACACGGGAGATCGAGTGGCTAATCAAATGCGAGCCTTTATTGTGGGGGGTGAGGGGTGGGGGTAGGCTTCCGGGTGACATCCTTCAATCCGAAGAATGCGCGCGTGGGGAAGGGAGTGAGTGGGTTATATAGGGCTCTGGTGTCGGGGAGAGGCGGATCAGGTTGCTAACGGAAGTCCCACCTTGGAAAGTTCCCAGGCAGGTTACAGCCACTTGGAAAGTCCCCTTTGCCACATCCTATTTGCCCGGGCCCCGAGGCCCACCGACCTTACAGTGATGATATCCATCTAACAGGTGAGAGATGATATCTCATTGTGGTATTGAATTGTATTTCCCTAATAGCTAGTGAAGTTGAGTATCTTTCATATATCTATTAGCTGTTTGTATGTCTGCTTGGGAGAAGTGATTGTTCAGGCCTTCTGCCCATTTTTAAATTGGACTGTTTGTTTTTTGTTGTTGTTGAGTTCTTTGAGGTCTTTATATATTTTGTACATTAGCCCCTATCGAAGGTGTTGTTTGCATGTATCTTCTCCCATTAGGTTTATTGCCTCTTTGTTTTGTTGATGATTTCTTTTGCTGTTATTTATACTGTACATCTATTAACCCTTTTTTGATTCTTATTTTTCTGGACTTCTGTACTGGGTCTTTGACATTTTTGTCATTTTAACCATTTACAACCAACATGTTGCTATTATTCTCTTATCATTTCAGCATTTCCTTTTGTTGATTTTACTCTTCCTCCTACAATCTAGCTAAGTATTCTTTATATGTCTCTGGCATATGGTCTTGAGTCTCTCTTTTATCCTTGGAAGCATCAAAGATTTCAAACCCTCTATACTGACAATACTATCCTCTTGTATAAACTATATTCCTTTATTTCGGCTTCCTAAAAATTTTCATTATTGTTGTTATAGAGGACTTTTAGTTAAAGTTCCTCCATTGTGCCTAATACCAGTCATATGACAGTATTCCCTTCATTGGAATGGTGGATATTGAAATTATGTCTATTTTTCCTAAATGAGATAGTAAAAATATTGATACAATTTTTTTAGGATATGATGTGTGTGTGTTTGTGCTACAGGTGGTAAATATAACTTATAGATTTACTGGTTGAAATTGTTTGTTTAGAGACCTTGCTGTCCATATGTTGGTTTATGTAGGGTCTCATGGGACTAGGCTTTATATAAAGATGGTTTTTTTTCCCCCTGAAAAGATTAAAAGAGGATTATGATAATCTTTAGAGTTGATGGCTTAGAATTTCCTGCAGGAGTCTCCTTTTATTAATCTGCCAACTTGGAACTCTTGTAATTCAGAACTGTATTTAGTTAGGATGTTGAAAGGATGCATAATACAGTTTTACATTGATATAGTTTCTTTTTTTTTTCACATTGCATTTAGCAGGGAATGAAAAAATCATATCAATTTAAAAGATTTAAATCTGAACCTTTTTTTTTTTTTTCAGTGCAACTAAAAGGGTATGGGTTTTGTCTACTATACTTCTCCCTAGTGTGGTGGGAAAATCTCAAATAGATGCATTGGTAATATAATAGTCTCATTATATCTGAAATCCAATTCATTCATCCCCACCTCCACCCCCAAATCACACCTCTGCATCACTTCTCACTGGCTATACCACCACTATTTTTTTGTTTGTTTTGTTTTCATGCAAAGCAGTGAATAATAATGAGAACAATGGGCACTTAATAAATGCATGCTATTTTCCAGGCTCTGTTTTAAGTGCTTAATTCTCACCATAACCCTTTGAGGTAGGGACTATTTTTATCCCGGGTTTACAAATGACATTTAAATTGAAATGTTATGTCCAAAATAATACGGGTATTTAATGAGGGAGCTGAAATATGAACCTAGTCAGTCTTACTCCTGACACATGTTTGTTGTTTACCATTCTATTATATGAATTGTCAAAACTGGAAGTCACACTGGAAAACAATTTAGTGAATTGGAAAGATCAGGTGGGTACTATCTAGTTCAACTTGTTAAAATCTGCCTTCACCATTTTCATGGTATGTGACTTCAGGCAAGCTAGTTAACCTACTTCAACCTCAGGCTCATTATCTATTAACTGCAAGTCATTATTTCAACTTTATGGATATTTTTAAAATCAGAATTAAGTGAGAGGAGGCCAGATGGCTCAGCAGGTTGAGTGCTTGGTTTGCAGCCCCGGGGGTCTGAGGATTGAATCCTGGCCCTGGCCCGTGCAAGCCCATATGCTTGAACTGGGGTATGGCTCCCAGTTTGGTTCTCACTGGGGTGAGCTTCCTGTGTGGGAGGCCCCCAGTTGTGCCCCCAGCTCATGGGAGTGTGCCTCCCATGTAGGAAGGTTTACTACCTATGCAGTCCCCCACCTACCTGTGTGGAATGAAACTATGCCAAAAATTAATAACATACAACTATGGAGACTTCTCCGGGTCCTCCCCCTTCTCTCTGTCTCTCTCTTTCTCTTTCTCTCTCTCTCTCTCCAACCATGGAGACTGTTCTAGGCCCTCCACCTTCTTTCTCTCTCTCTCTCTGTCTCTCTCTCTCTCTCTCTTACATTCTCTCAAAACAATAAAATAAATGTTCTTTAAAAATTAAATGAACTAATATTTTTTAAAATACTTGGAAAAAGAGGATCTTGAAACATAGCCCTGTAACCAATGTTATTTCCCTCCATATCCAAGGTCTGTTGAATATGTTGTTAAAATTTCATTCACATACATTTATTACTTTCAATCATTATACTCATCACAAATAAGAACTACTCATAGTGGCTCTTCATTCTGGACAATACAGACTCCATATTCTGACATTTGAAGTTCCTCATTGTCTGGTCCTTAATTTTTTCCTATGACTCCCCCTGTGAGCCCTCTATTTCATTTGGGTTGGGCTTTTCACCACTGTCTAAATATGCTTTCATTATTTCTACCAAATTTCTTTTTTGTATTGTGGCCCCTGTTTTCTGCATTCTAGAAACCATAGTGAACACAGGACATTAGGGAGAAAGAAGAGTGTTTTTCTAGTTACAAATCCTTTTACTGGGGAGTTAGAAAGTTCTTACTATATTCTCAGATTTTAGAAGAAAGCTGCTGAGAAAGCTAAATTAACTAAGATGTTAATTAGATTTTAATATCTATTAAACAAATTCGTTCTATTTTTCACATCAGAATCTGTAGAGTCCCAAACTGTATTTCTTGACATGCCTCAGTCTCTAATTTTAAGGTAAACATATAAAAAAGTAAGAGGGTGAATTATGCAAGAAAATGAAGCAATGCAACTATACTTAAAAATGTATTCCATAATCTAAATTTTCACAAATTGAAATGAACCTTTCTCCCAATGAAATGAATAAACTTTGCTCCTGTTTGCTGGGGTCAGAATGGTGTGAGGCTGGGGACCACTGGCTATGTGCTGGCAGAGGGGGCATAAAGCAGTGGCTCCTAGAAATATTGATCTGTCCAAAGTGTGAAGGCAAATCCAGACATTAAAGAAACAAAACAAACAAACCACAGCTGCGTCTGCATACTCCGTAGGTGTGGCTGGTTTCAATAATAGTCACAAGTTGTGGAAGATTTGGGAAGCTAATTACATTTTGAATTTTCTTGTAAAACTTAAGATATCAAGGTATTGGAATGTCATCTTTTTCAAAGGACAGTGTTGTCATGCAGCAAAGTGATTAGTGCAGAATTTTCTGTGCACACTGTAAGTTTCTATTGACACTGCTCCAAGAAAGTTACTGTCATGTGATGTAGAATACAGCACAAGGAATATAGTCAATGGTATTGTAACAGCTATGTAAAGCATCAGATGGGATATAGACCTACTGGGGTTATCACTATATAAGAACTGTACATGTCTAAGCATTATTTTTTCTTGTACACATGAAATGAATAAAACAAAACAGACAAAAATAATGTCACTTTTTCAGCGTGATGTCAAATTGAAACATTGGCAACTTCAAAAGAGCAAATATGCTTGAATCTCAGCAAGCTTCTTCCCATAAGTGGAGAGGCTACTATCAACCAATATATTTATAATGCAAATTTCACCTTTTTGTGATTCTGGGTGACATAAACATTATCACATAGCCCTCCCCCACCACACACACACACTTCTTTCTTCATTGTATTCTGTGGCAGAGTATAATATTGATAGCTTCAGATTGCCAGGAATGACAGTATCTAGCAAAAGAGGAACTGAGCATTTGGTAATTATGTCAATTTCAAAGTAAAAAAGTTATGGTAAATGAACATGAAATGAAGGCTCCTGTCCAGCTCCCACTTTAAAGCTGGAATTAATATTGATGTTTCTACAAGCACAAGTACTGAGAATCTGGATTGCCGAAAATGATGTCTGAGATGAAGGGTTTATGTTGGAAGAATATGACTGCAACTAAGGACCACGTAAATTCATTTCTAAAGTCAGCTGGTTAATTTAGTGTTGATGTGGCTGCTGTGAAACACTTTGAACTAGTCGTGTGTGAGAGGCCAAAGAGGTTTCAAGTCAATGGGCATGAGGCCAAGTCCTGGCCCCAGTATCTCTTACTGTCAGGGGTTTTGGTCAAATCATGCTCAATAAGCCCCACATTTCTGCAGAAATAATATTATTACCTGCTTTACAGGGTTATGGGGAATGTTTAAAGGATTGTAGGAAGTATTTTGTAAGGTTTAAGGCATTATGTTTAGATTTTTCATGAACAAAATAATTTAAAAGTCATTTTAGGTACATCGTCACCAATTGGTAGTAAATGTCTTTATATTTGTAGTCTCTTGGGTCGAAAATAATCTTTTACTTGCTACCTTGCTTCTAGTTTGCCTCATTCCAATTCATTTCTTACCTTGCTACCAGGGGGTCTCTCTTTCCCTTTTCTTCTTTTCTGCATTCTTTTCATTCTTCTCTCCTGTACCATCTCCTTCTCCTTATTCCTTTCTTCTATCTCCTTTTCCTTCTAATATAAATACCCATACATAGTTAAAGAGAGTCATATAACGAACACTTGTGTCATCTACTTAGTTTTCTCAAGTCTTAACATTTTCCATATTTTCTTCAGAATTTTAATGACATGAAGCATTTCAGTTGAAACCTTCTGTATACCTTTCCTGGGCCCCATTCTTCTCTACTTAGATGTAACTACTGTCATATCCTGACTAAGAACAGGGTTAAAATTCTAGCATTGCCATTTTCTAGATGTATAAGAAGGACAAATTAATTAGTCTCTCTGTGTCTCAGTTTCCTTACCTATAAACTTGAACTAATATTGGTATATATCTTCTAAAGTTGTTGTGGTAATTAAATTATAAAATTAATTATCTGTAAATCATTTGTATCATTGTATGACATTTATTCCACTCTCAAAAAAGGTTACAATTACATGCTGGTAGCTGATGTGGTGGAAGTATCATGAATTTTGGTATCTATCATTCTCATACATGTTGCAAATCATCACATATTTATGTATCCTACATATGCAATAATAGGCATATTTTAAAACTTTACATACTTGACATTAGATACGTTTATCACTTCACAATATACTAATTTTGTTCAACATTAAGTTTTTGAGATTTATCCATGTGGTCAAATATAGTTTCAGTTCATTTGCTTTAACTGCTTTATCTTGCTGAAAACATTACATAAATGTACCACAATTTGTGTATTGTCCTATAAATGGATATTTGAGTTGTTTCTAATATTTTTTGCTGATGCAAATAAGGCTAAAAAGAATAGCATTAGTTGTGAAGCCTTTATGACATGTATTGAAGTTTTCTTAGGATCTGTACTCACAATTGGAATGCTGGGGGAAAGGACATATGCACTTTCAGCTTGCACTGATATGGGAAATTGTCCTTTTTATTCCATTTTTTTTTATTGTTAAATTTATTGGTGTGACATTGGTTGGTAAAAATTACATAGGTTCCAGGTGTACGATTCTACATTACATTGTCTATGCATTGCATTATGTGCTCACCACCCAGAATCAGCTCTCTTTCCATCACCATATATTTGATGCACCCTCCATACTGCCCCACACCCTACTTTCCCACCCACCTTCCACTTTACCCTCAGGTAACCACTAAACTATTGACTTTGTCCATGAGTTTTTGTTTCTTTGTTAAAGTAACAAATTATCCTTGAGGTGGCTGTACCAACATTTCATTCTCTTCAATAACATATGTGAGAAATTCCTTTTTTCCGTACATAGAAGAAATTGTTAGACTTCTAAAGTTTGGCTCATTAGAATGGGTATAAAATGTACGTGTGTTTTCTTGTGATTTTAATTTGCTTTTGTCAAATTACTAGTGAACATGAGAGTCTTCTTAAATGTCCATTAGTCAGTTCATTTTTGTTTTCTGTGACTTGCCTATTGAAATCCTTTGTCTATTTATCTCTTGGTTGTCTTCTGACTGATTCCTTATTCTTTATAATTCTAGGAACTAGTTCTTTGTCAGTTATGTGTATCTCAAATATCTCTCACAGACTCTGCCTTGTGTTTTAACTTTATGTGTAGTGTTTTATTTGACCAGATGTTTGACATTTTAATGTAGTAAAATATGTCAGTTTTTCCCTTTTTATTTCTGAGTAAAAAAATTGGAACTTTCTCTAAGGTCTTAAATGTGTGATCTATATACATATATTCTTTGAAATTAAAGTTTTGCTTTTCATACTTAGATCTTTACCTAAAATTTTTTATTGTTTAATATTATGGGATTCCTGCTTCCTTCTTTTTGCTACTTGATTAACCAATTTTTCAAACACCATCTATTAAAAAATTTACACTTTCTTCTTGAATGTGCTAAAGCATAATTATGATAATGATGCTGCTGTGAAATATACATATATTTGAAATATTTACACATGTATATAGCATAATGCACATATATAGCATATATGCATGCATATGTATGCATACTCATATGTGCATATATGTATATATGTAAGTAGATATACGGTAATCACCCCTTTTCTGCAGTTTTACTTTTAGTGATTTCAAATACCTGCAGTCAAACCAGTTTGAAATATTAAATGGAAAATTCCAGAAATGAACAATTCATAAGTTTTAAATTGCATGTTGTTCTGAGTAGCTTGATGAAATCCTATGCCTCCCATACTGCCCCACCCAAGAAATAAATCATCCCTTTGTCCAGCTTACCCAGCTTTATTTGCTCCTTGCCCATTAGTCACTCAGTAGCCATCTCATTTATCAGATGGGCTCTGCTGGTATCTCAGTGCTTATTGTCAAGAGACCCTTCTTATACTTAATATTGGCCCCCAAAGCACAGAGGAGTGATGCTGGTAATTTGAACCTGCCAAAGAGGAGCCACAGAATGCTTCCTTTAAGGGAAGAGGTGAAAGTTGTTGACTTGATAAGAAAAAAAAATTATTTGCTGAGGTTGCTAAAATCTATAATAAGAAAATATCTCCTATTTGTGAAATCATGAAGAAAGAAAAAAAAAAATCTGTGCTATTTCCTGAGAAAGACCACATTTACATCACTTATATTACAGTTTACTGTTACAATTGTTATTTACATATTATTATTGTTGTTCATCTCTTACTGTGCCTAATTTATAAATTAAACTTTATTATAGGTATGTATGCATAGAAAAGAACATAGTACTATCTGTGGTTTCAGGCATTCAATGGGGTCTTGATATGTGTCCCCTTCAGATAAAAGGAGACTACTGTATACAGGAAACCTAACCAGATCACCTGCGACATAAAACCCTTCACTGACTTTCTTCCCATTAAAAAATACAAAACTTAAATTTCTCAATAATAGCAATAAATTCTTCCATGATTTGTTTCCTTCTTACCCATACTCCTTAATCTCTTATCATTTATGCCTGTGCCATACACTTCAGCAGAAAAGAAGATCTATGGGCCCTGAACTTGTCCTGCTGCTTTACAAATCCAAACACATCTGTAGACCATTCCCATGCCTAGAGGGTTTGATACTTCAGGTTACCCTTGGCATTATCCTGTCCGTTCTATGAAACTTGATTCAAGTGTCCCTCTGCTATGAAACCCATGCAAGCAGCTTTAGTGATTTCCCCCTTTTCACTTAGCACACTGTCAAAGCAATTTTGTTTTCTTTTTTTTTAATCCTGCCACTCACATATACAGGGCTGGCAGGAAAGTATCCAGCCATGTAATATAAGAAATAGAGGCATGTGTGATGGGACTTCTTCTGGACAGCACTTGTATACATACCCCATTCAGTACTAGGGGTCGTCTTGAGATAGGAGTACACAGAACCCCTGTACATGCCTCCATAAAAATCTATTTGTACATAGAGAATTGTCATTTTTTATTTGCCATTTCTCCTACCACATTGGGAAAGCTTTAATTTCTGAATCCCAGGACTCAGCACAGTACTCAGTACCTACTAAGGACTCATTCATATTTGTTGCATGAATGAATAAATGTATCTTAAAGGCTGTACATTTAAAAATGTGAATATCCTTGGGATATGAATTCCTTAGCTACATTATAGAAAACAGAAATTACATATTTGACCTTAAAACTGAAGATTTATGAATTAGAGTAGCTATTCTTGAGAACTAACATCAGATACAAATTGGAATCTAGGCTCTGCGATCATTTTATTTGTCTACCTTATGAAGTATCAGGTGAGACAAGTTAATGAGTAAGCCTTTCATAGTCAAACAGAAGTGGAGCTTCATAACCTGGGCAGATTGCCGAATAAATTTGGCACTTGTTCTTCATCTTCACAGCCAATGTTTATAGGTACAAAGAGCTCTCAGAATTAATGAGCTTTGCTACAAAGTTTCTAGCTTGTCGTCTGCTACAATGAGTTTGTCAGTTTTGGTTTTGCATTCTTTGATTGCTTTTTGAACAAGACACAGCAAAGATAGAAAGCTGGAAATCCAGGAAAAAATGATCTGGTGGCGCCATATGAAAAATCATAAGTAGTATCTATGTCACTGAAGGAATTTTCCATCTTTGATCTTAACTTTCTCATCCAATGAAATGAAGACCCTGGGTTTGTCAGTCTCTAGAATTCTCTATTTTAAAATATCCTATAATTTTAGGATGAAAAGTGTTACTTCAGGTGAAGTGGCATGTTTCATCTTATCCTCTCTGCCTCTGGGAGTCAGATTTACATTATTGACTCCCCTGGTTCTCAAGCCTTTAGACCCATAATTAGTTACACCACCAGCCATCCTGGGCCTCCAGTTTGTGGACAGTAGACCATGGGACTTTCTCAGACTTCATAACTGTGAGCTGATTCCTCATAATAGATCTCTTTATATATCTCGGTATCTATCTATCTATCTATCTATCTATCTATCTATCTATCTATCTATCATCTATCTATCATCTATCATTATCTATCTATCTCCTATTGGTTCAATTTCTCTGATGAACTCTGACTAATGCAGATACCCAATTATAGAACTTTTTCCTACTTTCTGGCAGTACCCGATGAAGAACAAAACTAAATTGTCTAAACCCATCTCAAATCACCTAATGCATTTGCGAGTACTGTACATCCCTCCTACTCTTTCTAAGGCATCTTACAGTTCGTTGTGCTGTTATCTCTCCCTTGTTGCAATGAGCTATTTTTAAAAAAATTCTACTCTGTTTGACTACAGGTGTGTTGTTGTTTGTTCTCGGTGAGAGGGCTTTGGAAAGTTCTTTCTGTAACAAAGGTCTTGATTCAAGTACTACTTTGATACAGCTGCTATGCTTGATTAGATAAGATGGGTTCATGAACTTAATTGTCAGACCTCATAAAAGGGCTTGATGCTTTCCAGAGCAACACCTTGCTACCAATGGGAACATTTCTTTTTTTGGTTCATGTCTTCCACTGCCAAACTTATTGCCTTTTCCATCTTTATTAAACAGTTATCACACACTTTGGCTGTAACTTTTGCAGTTTAAAGTGCACTAACAAAACTAGCATGATTTCTTTCTTTTTCTTTACAATGCTGTGAATCAAAGATTTGCTCTTACCATAGATCTTAGCAAACTTATCGTATGATTTTTTTTTCTTAATAAGTCAAGAACTTTCACCTTTTCACTTAAAGAAAGTTCTTATGGACTCTTTTTGACAGAACCAGGAGGGAAAAGGATTTTAGAAAAAACAGGAGATATAATTAGCATAAAATAAGATACAAAGAAGTTCTACTATTCATATGACTGGACACATGTACTTTCTCGGAGGCCGGTTTTCTCTGGGCAAGTAAAATGTTGTTTGGGAAAAGATTTTAAAGGTAATAATATTCGGATTCAGCTTACAGTCTTTTATGATCTCTGGGAAGGGAATCAATTATATAAAAGTAATGTTGGAATCTCTCTTTACAAGAATGATTTAATATACAGGGTCCAGCAAAAGTAACACTGTAATATTGTAAGGCTTGTTTTGTCTTGCATGAGATGCACAACAATTTGAACATTTCACCTGACATGTCATAAAGTGCACTTGAGTGTGATGTTGTTATGTTACTAAATTACATGCTTATGATTTTGTAATAAAAGATTTGGTATAGATTACCAGCTCATAGAAAGGAGTGTTACTTCTTCCAGGGCTTTACTTCTGCCAGATCCTGAATTTTTGACCTCTTAAAGACAAGGGACCTACATATTTCTCATTTGAAGACTCATATTCCATAACTAAAATCAAGTTTAAGGTGCCTTCTCTTTCTTTGTTATGCACCAGTCTTGGCTCTCAGCCGGGTCAGAAATAGCACCTTCCCAAAACTCCTTTAGAGAAATTTTGCTGATAAACTAAATTGTTCACAGTTTTTGATTTTCAACTCTTTTATCAAAATGTAAGAAGTAAGATTGGTGATTGTGATGACAACTTGAAAGCTCCGGGGTGATGGGGAGCATATTTTTCTGTCTAAGTAACTTTTCTTCATCCTTTATCCTGAAACAAGCCTTTCTCTAATTAAACAGAACAGCAGTGATCATTCAATGAAAAGAAACAAACTTGTCAAACGCTCCCTCCCTCCCTTTTCTCCAGCTCAGATTGTTGTGATTTCTGATAAATATGTCAGGAGCACATATTTGCTGGGCTTGGAGGTAGAGTTAGTTCTTCCAAAGTCTCCTTTGGGAGTCCTTTCGTTGCCTTCCGCACTTCCACTTATTTATCGATTTGATTGGGTCAAGATTTGACCCGAGTTATTGCTGAATCACAAGGAGGGTTATATTATTTTATTTTTTTTTTTTTAAGTTTTTATTTATTTATTTTATTAATTTTTTGACAGACTGAGAGAGAGAGCTGAGCTGGGGGAACTCCCTAGTTCAGCATATGGGTCCACATGGGCTGGAGCCGAGATTCAATCCTCACTCCCCAGGGCTGCAAAGTGAGCGCTTAACCCACTGAGCCATCCCGGCTTCCCCTAGGGTTATATTATTAAAGCTACCAACAGGACTAACTCTTCTGTGTTTTAAGTCAGATTCACAGAAGAAATGTTGAATTGGTCCTTTACTTCTTTCCTGTGTGTGCTAACAATGGTCCAAAACTTGGGATGAAGCTGCACCAAGTAATCAGCATGCTAAAGAGAGACTTGAGGGGAGTCACAGAGAGCTGGGGCCACATATATGCACCAGGTTTTATTAAGAACCAGCTGAACTCACTATCTTTTCTACCCTCGGGTCACATAAGACAGAGGGGAAGAGTAGGAATGACAGGTGTCTGAGTAGGAATCTCATGGGTGGGTGCAGAGGCCCTTCTCCCTTGGAAGTCAAATACTGGGAGAAACTAAAAAGAGTCACTTAAAGAAACTGTGTCTGGATTGGGAAGAGGAGTTGCCTGTAAGTAGGGAAAACTGGCAGCACATTGCCTCCGCGACCACTGTGTTGACCAGTGGACTTGTGCCTCTGCTCTCTGCTCATATTTGCACAAGGGAAGGCAAGAATAGAATGAGGTAAGAGGAAAAAGAGAGGGACAGTGGAAGATGAGCTTGCATGCCTCTTGCTTCCGTGGCGAGGATGCATGAATTTCTTATAGGCCACTACCTACCTAGAGAATTGGACGAGACTAGTTGGCCTGCAAGTTTACATGTTGAATTATCTTTGTCCTTAAGTGTGCATCACTGAGTCCCATTAAAAAGCAAAACAATGTGACTGCATTATCCTCCACTCCAATTCTCTCTCTCTCTCTCTTTCTCTCTTTCTCTCTTTCTCTCTCTCTCTCTCCCTCTCTCCCTCCCTCCCTCCCCTACCCTCTCTCTCTCTCTCTCTCTCACACACACACACATAGAGAAATAGAGATGAGGAAAAAATCACCGCACACCATGAAGGACTCCTCTAAGCAAAACAAGCCTGACTTAAGAATGGCTTGCCCATTATCACACTCTTGGCGCTTTTTGATCAACAACATGTTCTTGACCTTGCCCTTCTTAGAGGAAAGAAAATCCCTGGGGTAATTCAGCACTGTGTCACTTCAGTATTGTCATGAAACTGATTCTGATACTGGGATCAGAATCTTTTAAGTGCTCAACACCATTGGCATTAAAATCCTCCAGACTTTGAACTCTGGGATCCTCTTTTCTATCCTTCCCAGGGCCTGGGCATGCGCTCCCTCTAATCACTCAGCTGGCTAATGATCCCCTTCCAGCAGGTGTAAATGAGTTTTCACACTCCAACCTGGCTTTTGTCAAGACTTTAATGTAAGTAGCTAATGAGCACTATTGCCCTGAGCTTTCTCCTCCGAAAGAAGGATATGTCTAACTAGTGATATAATGACAAGTGCACGCTAATGTTATTCTGTTTGGTGGTGTTGAAGAGCACGGCGCATTTAAAAAAGATGAATCCCTCAAACAAAGGCAAACTACAAACATTAAGCAGAGCTGTGCTGACAGCTTAATTCCATGACTTCTACGCCATCTTGAACCCACTCAAGCATAGCAAAGGTATCTCAGAAGCAAAACAGGGAGGGAGGCAATGTGCTGATTAAAAATGCAAGCAGGGCCTGGAGGCCAGCTCAGCATGGTAAGCTGGCCAGACTGGTGAGGAGAGGCCAAGTAGGGGAAAATCGATCAGAACA
Source organism: Craseonycteris thonglongyai (assembly GCA_004027555.1). Taxonomy (NCBI): domain Eukaryota; kingdom Metazoa; phylum Chordata; class Mammalia; order Chiroptera; family Craseonycteridae; genus Craseonycteris; species Craseonycteris thonglongyai. The sequence goes on from PVKE010012095.1 coordinate 32,351, forward strand.
CACATTTGTGACTTCAGCATTTCAGGGCATGAAAAAGCTCATAGATTTGACATCCTCCCAAATGGACTACAAATGAATAATCAAATCTTCTCCAGGACTCTGGATGTTCCTGCAATTCACCTCTCCCTGAACAATGGGTTTTTATTTTGATGATAAACTCTCTGAGCTTAGAAAAATGGCAAGCCCAACAAAATAGTTTTATGCTTTTTGCAGTTAGTGTGTGATAATCGTGTTTCGGATATGATGGCGTGCATTTTAAACCCTATAGGTAACACTCTTGGAAAGAGACATAAAAAGAAGCTCTATTACAATTTCCCCTGTGATTGTTATAAATCACTCCCAGCACAAAAATTGTTCACATCATTTAGGAATGGGTGGTGGGGATTGGATGGCATATGATTTCTCTTTTCTTGTTAGAAGTTAAGTCCCCATCTGACTTAGAATTTCCCTGGTAGTTCTTAAGACATCTCTGCCACTGGTTTTCTGTGTCTTTCAGACAAAATTATGCTTCATTCATTTGTGTGGACCTGGCAGCCTCACTGACAGCCACAGGGTAGTGACTCGTTGATGTTTGTTTAACAAATGGGTGAATAAATAATGAATGAAATTTTTTATTGGTTAATCCAAAGTCAGTTAAAGTAGAGAATTTTATAAAAAATATACAGAGACATCTAAATAGTTTTATTACAATCAAAATGATGTAAGTTTTTATTTATTTGTTAATCCATTGATATAGGGTCAAGGACTCTTTTTAATGAGTATGATACCATCCAATGGAGTTTCTTTCACAATTCCAATTTTGCTATCTTCAAAGGAGAACAAGAATTTAAAGACAAATGTAAAAAGCAATTTGAATGCAAAACTCTTAGATTTTCAGTTTCTCCCCAAATGTTTATACAGTAGACTCTTAGTTAAACGGAACTCAAGCAACTGGCAAGAGTTTGCCAATTGCAACTCTTGAGTTGCAAACTCTTGCCAGTTGCTTGAGAGTGTCATTTGCCTTGAGTTCTGGTTAACAGAGAATCTACTTGTATTTGGGTGCTGGTTAACTGAGAGTCTACTATAGTTAGTTTCTTCCTATACCTAATTAAACAACTTTTTTTTTTTAAGATTTCTTTTATTTGAGAGGTGAGAGAGAGAGAAGTGGGAGGGCCCAGAACAGTCTCCATTGTTGTATATCATTAGTTGTAATATGGTTTCATTTGACACAGGTGGATGTGGGGCTGGGCAGGGCAGGAACTGAACTGGGGGCCTCCAACATGGGAGGCAAGAACCTTCACTGCAGGGCTCAGCAGTTACCAGTTGCACTGCCGTTCAGTGTATGGATTTTCACAGGCCAGTGTGGGATTCGACCCCTGGACCTCATTGTTACAAGGCAAGTGCGCTCAATCTGTTGAGCTATCCCCACATCCCCTCAAGAATCATTTTTATGCTATTATATTCATTTCCTATTGCTGCATTAACAAATGACCAAAAACTTAGTGACTTAAAACAATACAAATTACATGTTACAACTCTGGAGGTCAGAGGTCTGTAATGGGTCTCACTGGGCTAGTATCAGGGTGTCAACAAGGCTGTATTTCTTTCTAGGGATTCTAGGAAGTAGTCCATTTTCTTGGCTTTTCTAGCTGTTTGAAACTGCCTGTGTTCTTTGGCTCATGGCCCCTTTCTGTTATCAAAGCTATCAATGGTGTTGAGTCTTTCTTGTATTGTGACTCAGGTATTTTTAAAGTAGAATGTACCTGGCCCCTCAGAGAATCAGATTTAATTCATCTGGAATGAAACCAAGATGTCGGTATATTTAAAATACTCGGTGATATGCATTCAGATTTCTAATCCACTACACTAAAAATATAGAAAGGAATAAGATCCAATTACTGCCCTTAAGCAGCTGGTCATCTAAAAATTAAGATGTCTTAATCAGCTCAGGCTGCCATAACTAAATGCCATAGAATGAATACAAACACATGTGTGTGCACACACACATACACATTTATTCTATAGTATTTAGTTATATGAGGTTGGTTGTGTCAGAGTTCAAATATTTTCTTTTATTGTTAAATTTATTAGGGTGACACTGGTTGATAACAATTACATTGTTTCCAGGTGTACAGTTCTACATCACATTGTCTATACATACATCACATTATGTGCTTACCACCCAAAGTCAGCTCTCTTTCCATCACCATATATTTGATACCCCCTCCCCATTCTCCTCCCCCACAGTTCTCTCACCCACCTTTTTTCAAATTCTTGTGTGTTGTGTTCTTTCCCTCAGACATAGTTACTTTACTATTCTTACAGGTACCACAAGAAATGCTGCTATATCAAATAATAATTCCAAGTTAGGCTCTTTGAGACACAAGTCAGCCACTGAAATAACCGTAAATAATACATAGGTAGTGAGTGATCAACCAACATGAAAACACTCTTTCAAAGGAGACTGTCAGTAAAACTGAAAAGGTGATTTTGAATGTTTGTCGAGAAGTTGTCTCTAAACTGACATAGGACAATTTCCTGCTCACATGCAAAGCAACTTAGGAGGGAAACAGAACAGGGGCATAATCTTCCATAAAGAAGGAAGATGATTTGTTTCTTGAAGAATTGGCAGAGGGACAAACTACCTACCTGATTACTACCAGGGCGTTTTGCAATTCAGAGCATGGCTACAGTTGGTTTATGAGTTTTTCAAGGAAGAAGTGTAGAGCTACTGTCTGGAACTTTGCCATATTAGTCTAGCCCTCAAGCAACTTTAAAAATGGTAAATCTTTATCCCCTGAAATAGCATCTTTTATGTTTAATTAATTAATTAATTTTTTAGTTTAAACAAAGCCTTCCAATTTATTTTATGTGGCCTTATGGGTTAATAATTTATTTTCGTCAGCTTCAAGAGGTCATCTTCATTTATTTTTCACAGATCAAGGAGGACATTTTTAGATGTAGATCAAATGGTAGCACTAACCACAAAAGCTGAAGTACAGAGCAAGTAAAGTTGTTTATTCCTCTGTTCTTGTTATATATTTTTCTACAGTTGACAGCACATATTAGGTTCAATTATGTGTAGTGATGTAGGTTGCTGTGGTTATAGATCCCTGTGACAATGTAATAAATTGCCATTTGTTTTGAAGATTCCATAAAAGTTGGCTCATAAAAGTTGATTGTGTGAACCTCTTTCTAATACTGTAATCTGTGACATCTTGGTAGCTTAACATTGGCCATGGTAGGAGTATTTACACTACAGAAATTGGTAAATGCCACAAACCAGGTCTTTTGTTTAGAGAGTTAGTTACTAAACATGTATCAACACACTACCCCCCACCACGTGTGTGTATCTATTACAATTGAACAACTTTATTCTGTTCCTATATTCAGCAGCGATGGAAAGTCATAGCTATCTTGGTGGAGATTTTTAATTTTAAAAAATTGAGCTAGTTACCCAGAACTATTTTTTTAATATAATTTTTTATTTTTTAATATTTAAATTTATTGGGATGACATTGTTTGGTAAAAATTACAAAGGTTCCAGGTATACAATTCTACATTACATTGTCTATGTATTGCATTATGTGCTTATTGCTCAGAGTCAGTTTTCTTTCCATTATCATATATTTGATTCCCTCTCCCTACTCCCCCAACCTCACCCCCTTACCCAGAATTATTGACATGGAACTCAGTCATGAAGTGTCTTGACTTCACTCTTCCCTTAGGTCTTTAACTGGTCAACTTTATATTTGTTTTTAGTTGCCAAAATATAAGGAACTTTTGGGTAGTAGGCATACAAAATATATCATTTTTCTTAATAACCTTATTTGCTCAGCCCAGTATCTCTAAATATCCGTTTTGAAAATCCCCAAATCAGTCTATTTTTGTATCCTTCTATCTCCCTATCTTCTCCTTCCTGAGCAGTACTTCAACTTCAGTACAACTTCAGACAGGAAGATAAGATCTTTGGGAGCTGATAAACAATATTTGTGTTTATGGCTAAAACAGAATAGTTAAAACATACTCTTTAGAGAAAAGCAAACACGAACAAAAAAATGTTCAAGGCCATTACTATTGGCCTTGAAGATGTATCTAGATTAATTTGAATTTTATTTCCAGTTAGCATTTTCATAGGAGAGGGATCAAGTTTGATAAAAGACTTATAATCAAGACACATGAGAGAAAGTAGAATGAAGGGAAATACTTATTTAGATGGCACGTGGTAGATGACAATCCAATATCCTTTTAATCACAATATGCTGGACATGAGACACTTATCTAAAAATTGTATAATCTGTGATGGGAAACAGGGACAACAATTTGGAATGTTTATCTACATTAAAAAAAAAAGAACAGATTTTGATATTATTTAGTTCTTACCAAATACAGTAGACTCTCAGTTAACTGGCACCCATGGGGATTGGTAGATGTCTGATAAATGTAACTAGACTCTCTGTTAACTAGAACTCAAACAACTGGACTCTCAAGCAACTGACAGAAAACTTTGCTGGTTGCTTGAGAGTGCCGATTGCATGAGTTGCAATTGACAGTTGACAGTCTACTGTATTGACAAATAAAAAACACTTGAAAGTAAATAAAATGTTGTTAGCAAATGCTGTTAAAATTGAGGGTGGGTAGACTTAGTATAGACATGAACTAATACCCAGGGCTGATAAGAATTTAAGAGACTGGCTGATAGAGATGAAACTCTATCATGCATTCATGCATGGCTGATAGAGATGAAACTGAGAGATATTTAGGCAACACATACCCAAATCTTAAATGTCAGCATACTTTTGTACTTTATTCTACGAATTTTATCCTTTGGATGGGGAGAGAGTGGGGGGCAGTATGCATGAGAATTTAGATGTGTTTGAAAATTTTTTCAGGACATGAAAGGTTAGAATACTATAGCTGTCCAAATACAGACAACCATTTAAATAATTATTTAAAAGCTGTTAATTGGCCTGATCCTAGCTGTTTACACTTGAGTTAAATAAATCCCTGTGAGCTTATCTCCCATTTGTAAAATGAGAAAAACGCTGGTATTGAACATTTATGGAGTGTTGATTGTATGCAGCCACTGTTCCACGCATTATTATATATTAACTGATTTACTACTCACAAAAACTCTATGAGGTGGGTACTTTTATTACCTGATGCTCCTTAGTGACTTGCCTACAATTACACAGCTAGGAAATGGCTTAACCAGCCTTCTAACCCAGATCATCTGACTCCGACTCTGCCTCTTCTTCATGCTACTTAGCTTTCTTTATCCACTTCAGAACTGGAAAGAGTAAATGAACTATGAACATAGAGTACCAACTTTCAGGCAAATGCCCAATAATACTTTCCATTAAGAAAAAATAGCTATGGTAAACTAGATAAACTTGATCAACTCTAAAAAGAGAGATCAGAAGCAACACAATTGCAAAGGCGATCTGAATGAATTGGAAACTTCTCTGGGGACTTGTGTAAGGCAAAGCTAGCCTGAGCAGATTTGAAGTGAACATTGTGTTGCTGTAAAACCTTGCTGCAGCTCTTGTAGTACAGAACTTTAGAAAACTAGAAAGCAGGAACAAATACTAGAGTACCAGAGGAGGAAACAATGGTAAAAAATAACACAAGCAATTTAAAAAAGAATGATGTGTAGCTAAAGCAGAATGGATTGAACTTGGGGAGAAAACAGGGAGAGCTGTTGGCTGTTTTCTATGGAAAATGAAACAGCAGTGGGGAGGTTGCCCACTGGGCAGGAATGGCAGGACACTGAGAGCTATTCAAGGCAATGCAAGAAGTTTTGGAGCAGAATTGGAAAATCGATGCTCTTCTCTGTATCTCAAAACCACTAAATGCCTGCTACAGTGTTGTTCCTAGTCAGCAAGTGCCCATAAAAAGGGGGGTGGGGAGCCAAGGTGATTATGTTGCCAAGTCATTCTTCTTTTTCTTAATTTTTTAAATTAATTAATTTACTAATTTTATTGTTGAACTTATTTGAGTGACATTGGTTAGTAAAAATTACATAAGTTCCCGGTGTACAATTCTACAATATGTCATCTGTGTGTTGCATTATATGTTCACCACCCAGAGTCAGTTTTCTTTCCATCACCATAAATTCTGCTCCCCCTCCCTCCTCTCCCACTCCCCCTCCCCTCTTACCCTCAGGTAACCACTAAACTGTTGATGGTGTCCATGAATTTTTGTTCCTTTGTTGTTTCAGCTTTAAGTTCCACCTACGAATGAAGTCATATGGATCTGTTTCTTTTTTCTGTCTGGCTTATTTCATTTTGCATGATGATCTCAAGGTCCATCTATGCTGTCATAAATGGCTATATTTCATCTTTTTTTATGGCTGAGTAATACTCCACTATGTAAACACCATCAGGATGGCCAAGTGGTCTAAGGCCAAGACATTCTTAATTGAGGTTTTACAAATTGATGAGTTTCAAAGTTTTGATAATTAATACTTGATTGACACTAAATGAAAAATTTTTGTATCTAATACAAATTATGTACGCACACAGAGGCACTTATACACACACATGGATTTTTCTGTGGGGTAATTAAGCCCTAGCAAAATATAAGCATGTCTTTCACAAACCTTAAATATCATCATGTTTTTTTCTTCTTTCAAAATATATATTTCATCAGTAATATTAATCCAGATACATCACTAATCTAGTTCTAGTCAAACTGAAATGAACTGTTAGATTTTGTTACATATTTTCTTTTGCTATA